>ML453413.1:3314-30870 GCA_005239535.1 Nicotiana rustica
TAACTCTAACTTGAACAATGTGTACCTATTACAATTGCTTCTATGAAAGCTGATAAGATACAATATTGAAATTCCTACTACAATCAACTAGACTTAACATACAAATAATGAAATTGTTCCTTTTAGTTGAACTGTAGCCTTTGTATCGCACATCAATTCTGCTTGCAAAACCTCTGAAACTTTTGCTTCAGAACTTCATTCACTTTTTGTACTTGTGCGTCACTTCTTTCAGCAGTAATACCTTGATTATTTATAGAGGCCGTTTGTTGAGTTCATGATACAATTCTGATCTAACTCTTCCTTGGTAGACAGGTTTGATTGTAACTCAACTTCCTTCCTCTATTTCTGTCCTAGCTGAAATCAACTTCTGTCTTCTCTATCAATTTGCAACCTTTTCGTATTAGGAGACATTCTCTTAGTTCTTTGATTTTTAGCAAACACTAATATCTCCTAGACTTGTACGATTTGCGATCCAACTGCTTCATACAGAAGTGCGTGCTATGATGGACCTGGTTCAACTGAACACCTGTTGTCAATCTTCAAAACCCATTCAGTGACATGGGCCAACAATATGTTTAAGTGGGGGATGATGTAACGATCTGACTTGTCGTTTTGAGAAATTACGTCCGGTTTGGTAGTTTGAGGTCACGAGTAGCTTCGCTCAGTGTATTATGACTTTCATGCATTGTTAGTTCGGGTTTTTGAGAGGGCTGAAAAGGATTTTAGGAGTGACTCTCATTTTAGAAGTCCGAAGTTGAAGGAATTGACCTAGGGTTTGAATTTTGAGTATTTGACCCCGGATCGGAATTTCGACGGTTCCAGTAGGTCCGGATAATGATATTGGACTTGGGCGTATACCCGGAATTTTATTTGGATATTTCAAAAGGGTTTCGGCATCATTTGGCGGAAGTTGGCAATTTAAAGGTTTCAAATCTTCCTAATTTTGACCATGGTTTGACTTTAAGGCAATCAGGTCTGGATTGTGGTTTTGGAATTTGGAATAGGTTCGTTTTGTCAATTTGAACTTGCCTACAAAATTTGGTGTCGTTTGGAGTTGATTTGATGTGGTTCGGACGCTTGGTTGCAATTCTAGAAGCTCTTGAAGTTCATGGTGATTTTCATGCGTTTTTGCATCCGATTTACGGTTCTAGAGGTTATTTTTGTATTCCGATCGCGCGAGCGAGTTCGTATTTTGTGTTCAGACATGCATGAGTGTTTGGTTTGGAGCCTCGGTAGGCTCGGGTGAGTTTCAGATTGTTTTGTTAACCTTTTTGTGTGCCGGTTCTAGTTTTCTCGCATTTGCAAGGTTTTGGTCGCAAATGCGACTACCGAAATTACGAGGTAGTCATCGCAATTGCGAACTTGGAATGTTGGGTATTGGGTCACATTTGCGAAGCCTACAGAGTTCGCATTTGCGAACTCACTATCGCATTTGGGATGAGGCAGGATGTTTCAGGCTTTGCTTTTTCGAAGAATTGTTTGCTTTCGCGAGTTTGCATTTGCAAACCCAGTGTTGCAAATGCGACATCTGGAGCCTACTAAGAGCTGGACATTCCAAATCTTAGCTTCATTTTATCATATTTTGAACCCTAGGTCCGAGAGTGGGCGATTTTGAGGGAAGATTTTCGTACCAAATAATTGGGTAATTACCTTTAATCAATTTCCAACTATATTTTGTGATTATATCTTGGATTTAACATCAAATTCATGAGAGTTTAAAGGAAAATTTGGGAAAATTTGTAAGATCTTTCAAAATGTAAAATCATGATTTAAAGGCCGAATTGGTATCGGAACTTGATAATTTTTGTGTGGTTAAACGCGTATTGGAATGGGTGTTTGGATTTGTAAATTTTGTTGAGTTCCAAGATGCCGTCCCGAGGAGTTGACATGTGTTGACTTTTTTTTGCAAATTTCATAAGTATCGTAGCTTTGTTAATTGAAATTGTTTTCTTTTGCATTGTTTGATGTATTTAAGTCATTTTTGGCTTGATTGAGCCGAGCGTTGGTGAATTGGTAAAAGAAAAGCTAAATTGTGTATTGAATTGGCCGAATTAAGGTAAGTATCTTGTCTAACTTTGTGTGGGGGAAACCACCCATTAGGAATTGATTCAACTGTGCTATTTTGATATGTGAAAGCCGTGTACGCAAGGTGACGAGTGGGTACACAACTTATATGTGGTATTGACCAGTTAGATTGCCTAGTCTCTTTCCATGCTTTTGAGTAAATTGTCATAACATGTGGTATCTCTTTGTTAGACTACTCTCCCATGCTCTATATGATGTTGTTAGTCCTTATTTTCCTCTTATTTATTATTTTGCCTCTATATTCCTTAGTTGTTGTTATTGCCTTCATTATTATCTTGTTACCTCTTAACTGTTGAGTTATCCTATGATTACGTGCTCCTCTGTTACGAGTCCAAGTTGTTGTGGATACCTGTGTAGTTATCACGTGCCTTACATGTCTTGTTTCCTTGTAAAGATTGTTGTATTCCTTTGATTATTATGTGGTTCCCTTGTTTCTGTGTACTCATACTTTTCATTGTAGAATTTCTTGTATTTGAGTTGTTGAATTGTGGTTGATTGATTTATATTATTATATTATGGGATCGGGTTGCACGCTGCAATATGAGGAATAAGGGAGGATTGATGAGGAGGAATAAGGGTGAATATGATTATTCGGTGGGATCGGGTTGCACGCCGCAACATGAGGAATAAGGGTGGATTGATGCGGAGTAATAAGGGTGAACTATTATGTTGATAATGATATATGGAGGGATCGGGTTGCACACCGCAACATGTATATATATATATACAATTTATTTATTGTTATTGTTATGGAGGAATAATGGAGAATTTTGTGTTGTTTGGTTGGATCAGGATGCGCGCCTCATCAGTTTATGTGTAACTACTCCGAGAAAGCCTTATGACTTGTACTACCGGTTTTGGGAATTTTAAATTACAGAGAATTCAATTTCTAAGTTGTTAGACGCTATTTATTTATTGTTGTCCCGTATATGTTAGGCTTACCTAGTCCCTAAGACTAGGTGCCATCACGATACCCAACAGAGGGGAATTTGGGTCGTGACACTAGATGCCCTCATTCGCTACCATCTGTGTTTTGACAATCCGCAAGCCTCTTTCTCATCTTTCCCTTAAGCTTCATCAATCCTCGTTCTAGATACTCAACCTCTTTGTTGACTTAGTGGCGATCCCTTTCCATTCATTTATTGCCTCCATGTCCACTTTATGATGTTCCAAATGCCTAGCTTCAGACTCGAAAACCCTTTTGCGAAGCCTTATACACTTGACTTGTGCCTCAACAACATCATCAATGATCCTATTTTCCAAATTGACCCCTGGCTTGACATCTCCCGCTATATCATCTACCAACCATGATGGATAGAAATACACATGACAGGCATGGCACCTGTCTGGATCGATAGTCTCTCTTTCCACAATGACCTTATCGTTCCACATATGTTGCACCTCGAACTTGAAAGAAGTGATGTCTCATTTGAAATCTGCCTTGTATTGGTCCATGTTGGAAACCCGAGGTATGACTTGTTTTCTTCCTACCTGTCTCATCACCCTTATACGAGCATAATGATTAATGCCTCGCAACCCGATCAGTACCAAATTAGTAGTATCCCTCGACCTGATGATGAACTCATTGTTAAGAAACCATTCAAACATCAAATGTACCTTCTCATCTGTCAGATTGCTGAAGAAACGTACCCAACTTACAACACTTCCAGGCTGTGCGAACCCGTATGGGATGAATGTCATTCTCTGGTACTAGTAACCCCAGACTATCCCATGGCAGCTTAGAAAAACCTCCTATTTCTTCTATAAGAGGAGTCAATTCTATGTCACCAAATCGGAAGACCGTTTTTTTCTCATCCCAAAACATGGTAGCAGCCTCAATCAAAGCTCTATTTGGTTGGATAATAAGCAAAGACGACAAGTCACCAAGTACCTTCTCACATGATTTCTGTCGCAAGGCGCAAGGTCTTTCCACCAGTCAAGTAGAAGAGGTGGGATGTTTCGGTCATGCCGAACCTAGGGACTTCGTGCTTCATTTTCTGCAAACAAAATAAAGGTTAGACTTTTCCCCCTCAAGATTCGACCATTTACACAATAATGATCAACATATTGGCATATTTTCTCCAAGTAATGCTCATAACATGATAATGCCCATTGGGATTGTGGAAATCCAGTCGGACTTTGGACAAGGCTTATCTTAGCGGGCTATTATGTTAACAACATTTAACCCGTACTAGGTTTAACATGATGCATGTACCTTTGCTATTGGAGTAAGGTTTCTAGAATGGTCTAGACAAGTACTCTCAAGTGTACAACTTGAGAGGGAAAGGCACGGGACCATCGACTGCACGACGGATCGACTAGTTTACCGCAAATAAGCCTTTCTGATTTTAAAAAGGGTAATTTCGGAAGGGCGAGAAAACTCATCAAGCGCCGCTATGTTGACAATTGGCATGAGTTGAGTATGATGTGTAGCATGCTTTATGCAGAGATAATAACACATTGCCAAGTATTTGCATGAAAGAATATGTAAAAGCAGTAAATAAAATAGTAGAAGTAAACAAGGAAAGAGAAAAAAATAATAGGAAGAAGTTTGTTTAGTTCATAGAATATAGAACAAAACAAGTAACAAAGTGGACATGATATAGCAATTTTGACAAGATAAAGAGCGATCATAGCAAGTAGAGGTTAATATGGGAAGGGATGTGCATGTCATAGCAAATTAGACAACAAAGGTGAGAAAGGGAAGGGATGTGCATGTCATAACAGGTTTAAGCAAACAAAGGTGAATAAGGGAAGGGATGTGCATAAAGAAAATAATCCACATAAGCCACGTTCATTTGGTAAGAGCCTAAGTATATCCCCATCAGAATCGCCATGATGTCGCGCCCCTTTTTCTCGCGAAAGCGGGTTTCGACATGTGACAAACCTTTTAAATAGGATTAAAAGAAAAGAGTAGCCACCTAATGATTTTAAAGTGCGTTAGCGCACCTATTGTGAAAATAACTCTGTTTGACTAGTCAACATCACCAAAGATCGGGTAAGAGCTCAAATTACCTCAAAGAGAAGGTTTTAGGCACTCTTTGAGGTCCACAACTATGGGTCCCGACCGGACTTTGAACTATGTGGATTATGTAATTAGACAAGGTGATCAAATAATCAAAGAGAATATAAAGGTCGAAGAAGTTCATTATAACACAATTGGTACAAATCTTTAAGGACTACAAGGATACAATTACAACGTTCTATGTTAAACGACTAAGTGTAGTTATCAATATATAAAGAAAAGAGGGGTCCTAAGTTTTTTAGCCTAAAGGATCACCCCATGCAACATAAATAATACTTCGGAACTCCTGTTAGATAAGAGTTGCTCATAAAATTCAGCGGGCATAGACTCAAATCTCCTACTACCCGATTACTATGTTGAAGTTGTTTACCTAAAGCGTTCTAATTCAGTTCTAAGTCGTGTACTTTGCGTGCACTACCCATACCATGCCTATGGTCCAGGAGGCTTTGGACATACTATTTGGATGGTTCTAGACTTTACTTAGGTTTCTCAAAAATGCTAAATCTAAGCAACATTCAAAACTTGTAGGACTGCACATAAAGGCAATGGCTTAAGTTGGCCTCCACATGTAAGCAGCAATTGCACACGGACAGGTTCATATGATAGGCAGTGGACAAATTTTAGAATTAAGACGAATTAGAGTCCTTAAGTCCTATAGACATGGCTACTATGTGATTTCAAGCGTACATGCAGTGATGTTGTCTTAGAACAACGAATTTGCAGATCATAGGTATTACAACTCCTATAGGCATGATCTCTAAATTGTTTGCGCAACGAGGCAATGGAACCATTTGAAAGCTTAAAATTACACGCGTTTGATTTTGTTGACACACTTTCTAGGCGGGTAACACCATCCTATAGGCAGGATTTCTACGAGTTGACAATCAAAACTGGTTCTATAACACTTCATTCCTATATGCATGCTTTCTAGGCGAGCAATGTGATGAAAATAGCAATAACAGTAGCTAATTAATCAATTATGGTCCTATAGACATGATATATAGATGAAAATCAATAGGAGCAAGTCTCTATCACTTAACACGATCCCATAGGCATGATATCTAACACATTTCAATAGAGCAAATTGAACAAATAACCACTGATGTTGCAATATAATTGGAAACTAATAACCTGTAGGAGTGGAGCATTTGAACAAGTGAAATATTCATGTCCTATAGGCATGATCTCTAACAAACACATGAAATAGAGCATATTGAGCAAAATGAAATATTTAGATCCTATAGGCATATTTCTACCCTTTCATGCAAACATTCGAATAGACCCGTTTCCCCAATTTCACTAACACCCCAATTTTTGTTATTAAAAATTATTACAGGCCCAATGAACATAAATATTACACGAAAAACTGCAGGCCAAAATCAGGCCCAAAAGTAAAAATAAGCCAGTATTGCATGGGCTCTCAACAAACTCACTTTTCTACGAATAGAAGGCCTAGATGCGAACTCAACTCAAGCACTGGAGGGTATCAATTGCACATCCCAAGTCCAGGTTTTGGAACCATGTAAAACCCGGATAACGTCTTACTTTCTAAACAATTACGAGTTAACAAATACACCTAGCAATCACTTAAAGAATTCTGGCCCTACTAATAACGAGTAAGTGATAGAATTTGAAGAAATGCATTTATATTTTAGAAGCAGGAATAGCAGGGTTGATTAAACCAAGAACATGCAAGTCAAAATGATCAATAAGGCTTAGATTCCTCATATCAAGCTGATATAACAATACTGACATTCCAGACTCGATCAATTAGCGAGAGATAACATATTAAGTAGAAGAACTTATTGAGAGAGAGTTAGGGGAATCATGTTTTCTGAAGTTGTAATATAAACATATCAGAGTGCCCAATACCAAACAAGTCCAGAATAGGGCACTAAACTAAAGGGTTTCAAATGTCTATCTGGTACAATGGGTTCTAGCATGACAGTTCTAATAAGATCACAAGCAACATATCAACATACTAGTAATATAGCTTGGTCAATATCATGAAACTTAGCATGGTGGGAATATGTCATAGCACAAAGGCTTTACAGAAACTTATGGCATGTGAAAGGCAGATTAACTACATTTTAGCATGTTAGTTGACCCTACATAAAAGAGGAAATGTGGCATTTACCCTAAAATCTTAGATAATGCTAAAGAGAAGGATTACAAATAGCAAGGAAACATGCTTAGGCTAGATCTTAAGACAGTATGAGATCCACACAGTTGAGACCAGTTTTCAAACAACAGTCGACTAAACACAAGACTCAGTAGTTCATTCAAAACAAAGGAATAGTTTCAAAAGAAATTTAGTATGGTACCTAAAGAAAGGCATGGAAAGGATTCTATAATTAACAACAAGTAGTCAATTTCATTAAAAGAACACATACAATATGCATGCAGTGAAACCCAAAGCTCAAACATGTTTAGATGCTAAAAAAAACACAGAGATATGGAACTGATTCTAGAGGAAAATGAGGGAATCCATCATAGAAGTGCAGGATATAGGGAAGAACACATATTGGCCTAGAACAAACTGGAATCTATCACATGTACTAAGTGCATTCAAATATCGAAGAGTATAGAATGACAGAGGAACATCGTAGCAGTGCAATATCAAGGATTCACAACTAACGAAGGAACTAAATTATGCTCACAGAATTTTAAACTTCCTTAATATCTTGAACAAATAGAGACATACAGAAGAAAAATTATTGAACATTGCAAGAGTTGAAGGCACTAACAGTAGCAAAATTAGACAAGCAAAAGAATAAGGATTTTAGAATACTGGTGGCAAGAACCCCAAATCTCTGATGCTTCAGAGTTCAAAAAAGCCTCGTAAGGGCCCCGAGCAATGCTTGCACCAGATGAGATTGATAATATTATGGCATTGGCCTTCAGCCGGCCAAAGAGCCAAAGGTTTCAAAGAAAATGAACGACTGAGGAAAATATATTGAGTGTAGTAGTAGTGATAACTAGGTCCGTTTAAGGGGATAAATGAGGGGTTTATATAGTAGTAGAAATTGAACCAAAAAAACAAGGAAAATGATTAATCAGACATAAATAAGGGAAGAAAATACCACATGTAATTAGTAACAGAACTAGTAAAGAGAAAAAGTATAAATTTCAAACCCTAATTCGACATAATTTCAAAGAATCGACCAAAGATCTTGGTGAATCGACCCCATATCATCTTGCCATGAGTGTATACAGACGGAATAACGTCTAGATCTCGAAGATTGAAGACGATTTTCCCATGATTTCAGGCCTGGTAGTTGCCAAAAATAGGCATGTACTAAGTGATACCATAACCGTGTAAGTAAAACGAAGATGAAGCATATATGTAAGGCAAATCGTAGGAGGATTCCATACCAGGACCGGAATCGGAGAGAATTAGAGGGTGTGGCGGCTAGGGTTTGTGAAGAAGAAGAGAGGATCAGAGAGGATAGAGGCGGTTGTCTCAGGAGAGTGAGGATTAGGGTTTAGGGTTGGGTCATTAAAGCTAGGGGTTAATCGTGGGCCGTTGATCTCTTAAGATCAACGACCAGGATTTTGGAGAAGGCGAGGTGGGTTGTAAAACAGGTATAAGGTGATGGGTTGCTAGTATCGGGCTAGGGGTTATTGGTCTAGAGTTTTAGGTGTGGGCTGGTGAACTGGGTCCGAAATTTGGCCTGTTTTGGGCCAGATTTATAAATATAAGAAATTAGAGAAAAATTAATTTAATATAATAGCTAAAATAAATATAAAAATACTATTAATGTAACTTAGTAATCTAAAACAACAGTAGAAGATTGTAAAATTGTTAAAAATTATTGTGACCTTGAATAAAATAACCAATGCAATAGATTGCAAAAATATAAGTTATTATTGCAAGATTGCATAAATACTAATATAATTATATGAGATGAAGTAAGAATAATTTAAACATATATATGGATGCAAATAATAAATTTGGATGACTAAGTCATCACAAATAATTTGAAGGAATAATTAGTAAATATTCAAGTAATTTAAATGTGATAAAATTAATTTTAAAGCTCTAAAATTATGAAAAATTATGAAAAATAAATAATGATGCAAACATGACATTTTTAAACCCCTAGCATAGCCGCTGTAACAGGCTGGGCCCCGCTCGTAGGTAGTGCACCTGGGGTCTGATAAATGACAACGACGTGCCTTGGAGCCTGAGTGGCAGGGGTCTGTGCTCCCCCTCCCACATGATATGTGGCAGGATCCGCTGGAATAAACCAACTTGCGACATAGAGTCCATGAACCGCAACATACGACCCATGACCTCCTAGAATGCCGACGCAGTCATGAAATCTGCTGGGGCTGGCACTGTATGTGCCTCATCCTCTGACTGGAGCTAGAGCCCTCTCCCAGCCTCTTCCTCGGTCTCTAGAAACTGGGGGAGCATCCCCTCAACCGCCTAGTACATCCACCGCACGCGTTCTCACCATATGTGAGAGATCAATGATAACATCAAAATGCACACCTCAATAGAAATATGTAACTGCCGTCTATAATAATAAAACCCAACGAAGAGTCAGGATCGAATCCGCATGGAGCTAAGATAGAAGCTAGAAGTATATATTCAGAATGAGCAATTGAAGTATGTAGATTGCACTTCCATAATAGGGTATTTGTTTCTATATCTAGTATTAATATAAGGAATGCAATTTAAAAGATATAAGACTAGAGATAATTGTTATTGAGGGTTTTCCAAATATATAAAAAGCCTAGGGATGTGAGCATGACCTAGGTGTTTACCTAACGAGATAAAGACTTTTATGCTCGTTTTTTTGATTAGGGTGTATTATAGCTCACAACTCTACGTTCCCTACTCAATACCTCTTGATCAGAGAGTGGTTTTGTCAAATGGGTATTAACCAAAACAGTTGATAAAAGCTCAAGTGGGGTTGTTACTATCTCTGGGTTGAACCCTTTAACTGGGTTAATCAATCTCTCAATTGACCAATTCCTTGTTAGCTTAGTTAACCTAGACTAGGTCCCTCTTTCTCAAGTAGAGACTAAGTCAAATAGGCATGAATCAATGTTTGAAACCCTTAATTTTACAAACGAAGCATGAACTAAGCTAAATAATAAACACCCAATCATAAACAAGCATAAAATTAATCACCCATAAGGTTTACACACTAGGGTTGGGTCACAGCCCTAGTAAAAATCTAGCTAATCATAGGGGGTGTAGAATAAAACAAAGAAGAAAAGCTAAAGAACTCATATTTTAAAGATTAAAATAAAGGAATCTAATATTAAAACACCAAAATAAGCTAAAGATTCCTAAAACAACAAAGAAAAACGGCTACAGTGCCTTAGATATTCAAGATTTGACATAATTTCATGAAATTCTTCTATTTATACAATGTTGAAAATCTCGGGCAAAAATGCCACTCGGGAGGTTCTACGGTCGCACAATTCCGTGCGCGGTCCACAGATTAATTCATCTTGTTAGGAGTTGGAGGTTGGCGGCCGCACATTTCTGAACTGTGGCCGTGAGGCAACTCTTCTGCGGTCCGTAGAATTAAGACTATGACTGCAAGGCATTCTTTTGCGGCTGCATAATTCTTGTGCGGTCTGAAAATTGCGCAATTGTCTACTAACTGTTCCTTCTTTATTTGTGTCCACAAATGGAAATTTGCGGTCCGCAGCTTCTTCTGCGACCGCAGAATTCCTTTTGCGGACCGCATAATTGTGCTCTTATGTCTTTTTTTTCCTTGCGCTTTGGATTACTCCTTTTTGAGTCGGATTTCATCTCGGGAGGTCAACTTCGATCAGTCCTGCAATTATGCACGATTTTATTAGTTTGGGGAATACAATTCAATGCATTTAGACTAAAACAAAATCTAAAAGACGCTAATAAGCAGACAAAATCCCCACTTATCAACTCCCCCAAACTTAAGTCTTTGCTTTTTATCAAGAAAATAAATAAGTTCTCACCTCCATAAGTTAAGGGTCATTTCAGCGAGTCGAAGGTGAGCCATCCACACATCAGTTGGGACAAAAAATTACAGACAGTACTCAGGAGTTATCAACAAGGTAAGTTAAACATTCATGCACCTATAGTTCCAATGTGACATTTGATCTTCAAGAGTTGATTTTACTCATCAAGGACTCTCGCTATATTTTGTAGGTCATGGTGGACTCCAAACTCTTCCTCCTCTACTTTCCATTTTCAAATCTTACTTAAGAATGTAGCACTCATTTCAAATCTATGAAAGGTTCACTCATCTCTCTCAAGAGAATGTCACAAGTACGGCTTCAAGTACCATATGCTTTCTCCTCATGTAGATCACCACTAACGGAAGCTCACTCGGCTTAAAATCAAGTAGAACTTATTTCGCGATGTAATGAAGGCTTTGGATTAGGGTTTGATACAACATGGGTAAGTAGTTACACCTTCCTTAAGCACTCCACCTTTCATTTCTCGGCTCACACTTTGCTAATTCGTTGTATTTTCTTGGGGGACTAGAGAGACTTAACATTACCCTTTCTTGATCATTACATTCATATTTATCCATTTTTGGGATCATTAACTTTCTTTGAATCCCTTCAATTCTTCTACTTATTCATTTTGTTGCATTTTTCTTTTTTCTTTTTGTTGTTTTCTTTTCTTTTCCTTTTTTTCTCATCATTTTCCGCCTTTTTGTGCCTTGATACCTTTTTCAATTTCCTCGTCTCTCCCCCAAGCTTATTTTTTTAGCTATTGTTTCACATGAGTGTTAAGGAAAGCTCGGGTGCCAAGAGAGGGTCACAATAGAATGGGCAAAGGCTTGTAACATGGTTTTCAAATAAGAAAGGCTAAAGGCTCGAAGAGGTTGACTAGGGATGATATCATTGGTATGCAATAGAAAACTCAAATGGGCCAAGGAAAGCCTACAATCACTTCTCAAGCCAAGCAAAACTTAGGATTTTGCCTTGAAACACATTCGGGGCAAGTTCTAGACCTTTTTCACGGGTACTTGAACTAACAACAAAGCAACTCATCTTTCACGCAACTAGATTGTTAAAGAGGACAGAGTTTAGGGCCCACAACGACCACATTCAAGTTTGAAAATCACTATGGTTCAATTAAACCACTCGATGGTTGCCAAAGTCAACACAACTCACAAAGTCACTGACTAGAGATATTTCTTTCAAAAACCTTGTTTTTAACCATAACCACGTAGTTAAGTGTGTTGGTACCAAATGAAGAACGATTAGCTCTTTGAGCCTGACTCAATCAAGTCTTTTTATTCATTACTAGTACTATTATTACCCAAACACAAATAGACTAATTCTCTTAAGAAGGTTGTCACTCCACTCATCGTTGGGACGAGTCACCCGATTCACACAATAACTACTCTTGGAAATAACCGTGGCATTAAGAAAACCAAAGGCTTATTATCTATTGAGACATAACAGAAGCTACTAAATAAAAAAGAAGCTACTAAATCAAACACTAACTAATAAGGAAACAAACGTGAATAAGCTAAAAAGAAAAAACTATTGAAATCAGAACGAATATATATAATGAGAGAAGAGAGAGAATATATACATAATGATAAAGAAAAAGAAAATAGTATCAAGTTAATAATAGGCCAATTGTTTTAGAATCATCAAATAAGATAAAATAATCTCCACCCCTCGAATAAAAATAAGCATTGTCTCCAATGCTTAACAAAATAAGAGTAAAGGAAGGGAAAAAGTGAAGAAAAATCCCTCTATCTCCTTGGAAATCTCTGTGTCCACAACAACGTCACTGCCCTCAGTCTCATCTAGCTGGATCTCATCATCCTCAGCTCTAGGAGTGACTGGGTTAGTGAACATCTGGTGCAATGCCTCGGCAGTGTCGGCAACAAAGTCTGGCTCCTCAGACTGGCCACCTGGTGAGCTGGTGCTGTAGGATCTGGACCAGGGTGGTGTGGGTCAATCATCATGTCAAAGTGGAGATCTTTGTCTACAGCTAGCCTGGTTACCTGTTTTCGGAGCTTGTTTACTGGCTTCTTGCTAGCCTGAGACTTTCTCATTTTCTTTACTTCTTTTCCCAGCTCTTCGATCACTGACCCGTGCTGTAGTAAGGTCTCCATGATAGTTGTCTGGTTCTCTAGGAGTTTTTTCAATGCCTATTCAATAGTCATGGGAATCTGAGGTGCCTGAATAGAAGACTGTGCTGCAATAGTACTGGATAAGTCAGACAACTTTGCAGTGGCTTTATGTATCCAGTTGTTGAGGCTCGCCAATGTTTTGGAGACTCACAAAGCAGAAAGTGGATCAGTAGACATGGAACCGGATTCAAAGCCGAAGTGAACCTGTGGCAGGGATTGCTGACCTGAAGATGGTGGTGGTGGTATAGCTGCGACACTAGAGGAAGACTCGGTCGAAGTGGATGGAACCTCAACTGGCTCCAGAACTACCATCGATGGCTCGTCAGACTGGCCTGTGGTGGTAGACGGTTGACCCATTTTCTTAGGGTCAATGAGTACATTAAGAAAGGCTTCTTCAGCCTCACCTTTGCATCATAATCCCTCGGCTCTACCTTTGCATCCGTGAGATACTCTGTAATAGTGTTGGTATACGAGTAGGATGAGTCAGCTTGCCGAGCGATCATAAAGATGTTGGCCGATATCATGGGACCCACATTGATAGGGTACCCCCCTATGATAGAAGAAACTAGAACTTCCCAAGGAATTGGAAGATAGGTCTCATTCTAGCATGGGTCTAGTCTGCTGCAGAGAAAGGTTTGCCACCCCTTTGCCTCAAAGCTCGGAGTGTTCCTATGAAAGGAACCCCTGTTGTGATCCATGGTGGTGGTGGACCAGGAGCTTCTAGAATGTCCGCTAACCAAGATGAGCTGCATCCCCAAGTGCAAGCTTCTCTAAGTACTCTGTGGGCTCGACATAAAGTCCCAAGTGTGGGTTCAACGTGTACTGATCAAATCACACTTTGGGGTTCTTTCGTCACCTTTGTCCCCTTTTTGATGTGTGCCACATTAGCATTGAATTCCCCGACAATGTACTCCTTAAAATCCACCACGCTCTGGGTAAACCAAATCCACCCTTTGCATTCTCTAAACTGTCTCAATACTGCAGGGTTATACCTCTCCAGAATTTTAAATTGAAACTGTCGCTCAAGAGTGAGCGACCTTACTGGACACCATTCACGGAAGTTGGAGAAGACTGCCAAGCCGAAAATCGGTCCTCCCATACCTCTTTCTTCTTTGACCTTTCAAGGCCGACAGTGGTAGCATCTCCCCCTCTGCCATCGTTGGGGATGTCCTGAACTGATGTATGTGGTGCCTCAAGGACAAGTGTAGTGGATGGATCAGAAGCCTTAATAGCACTTTCCGAAACCCTCGGAAGTTCTATGAGATGAGGACGACTTGTCGCTGAGTTAATATCTCCATGGCGGACTTGACTGGACACCCGACTGATCTTGATCCGAGACTGAGTTTCCCTATGATGCTTCCCTAGACGGGACATAGGAACTGGTCTCAGAAAGGTTTGCACCTCTCCCTCTTCCGCTTGTAGGTTTATTTGCGATTGTTCTTTGCTGGCCGGGGAGTAAAGCACTCTTGCCTCGATCCCTGGAAGGTTCACCCCTCCCCTTTGAAGTATCACCTCTGCCTCTAGATCAGCCCATTGTTCGTACCAAGCAAAGGCAGTTGTTAGTTGCAATTCAAGTTCAGACATACAAGGGTACACCAGTAAACACATTGAAGAACAACACAGTTGAAACATGCTTGCAGGATAAGGATCTGCGGTCAGCATATTTTTCCTTGCGGCCGCAGATTGGGCCTTGAAGACCACACAATTATAGATTTGGATTGCGGTGCACACATTTTTCATTATGGCCGCAACTCAGATACCACAAATATGCTAACAATATGATAATGTTTTGCAATCACATCCTGTTTTTTGCGGTCCGCACAATTTGTCTTGCAACCGCACATGTGAGTTACCTATTTGTTAACTCTCTAATAACAAGAAACTGCGCACGCAATGGGATTTTTATGGTCCACACAATTTTCTTGCGGCTGCAGAACCCTTCCTTACTAAAGTACCCTAGCATCCACATCTGCAGACCGCAAAATTTCTTGTGCGACCGCAGATTCAAACAATTACGAACAATTCAGTACTTTTATCTAGGGTTTGCAATTTTTGCACAAATTTTGACATGGTAACAGGATACAAGCATGAAAATCTAGTGACCTATTCCCCACAGAGCATGTACTAGTTGACCCACTACAGGTTTACCCCCACATGGTTGTACAATTGAGTTCTACTGACAAATGGCCTGAAATTCTTAAAAAATACATTTAAAACTAAAAAATGAAAAATTCAAACAAGTAACTAAAGCATACCAGATATGGAGGAGTTCAAGAAGTGAGTGATCACAATTATTGGGCATGTAGGTTGATGGTTCACCAAGATTTCAATTTTTGGGCTGTGATTGCTCAGAGAGGGAAAAGTGTAATAGTAGCCCTAAGCCTATTATTTATACTTAATTATTTGCTAAGGGAAGAAAGGGCGAGTGCAGCTGTAGAATTTCAATTGCGGGTCACACTCTGTTACCTTGTGAGCTTAAACCAACATTTTGTCTGCGGTCCGCAAATTTTTGTGTACGGTCGCAGATCCCTATTTCTGACCGCAAAATTTTTATTGCGGACACTGATTGAGCATTTCTCCGACAAACAAACTTCATAGTGTTGTCATTTTCCATCCTCCATTTTTGCGGTCCGCAAGTCATTTGTGCGGCCGCATAGCACTTTTGCAGCAACAACCATAATTGTGCGGTCCACATAATGCACTTGCTGTCTGCAATTCTTTCATCACTTAACCAAATTTTTGTCCATAATTCTTGTAAGGCACACTCCACCCTGCAACACACTTCAAATCAAGTTTGCACAAAAGTAACACCTAACTACAAAAGAAACAAAGAAAAGAAAAAAGAAATATGGGTTGCCTCCCAAGAAGCGCCTAATTGAACGATGCGACACTACGTAGAATACCATCAATGAATGAATGATCGCAACGACGTGGCCATATTCAACTTTTTCCAAATACTGCTTCACCCGCTGACCATTGACTCAGAATACCTCACTGTTTTTGTTCTTCAACTCCATTGCACCAAAGGGTGTCACACCCACAACTTCAAAAGGGCCACTCCATTTAGACTTTAACTTCCCGGGAAACATCCTTAACCGTGAGTGGAACAACAACACAAGATCTCCCACCTTGAAGTCTTTGTTCCAAATGTATTTTTCATGAAGATATTTCATCTTTTCTTTGTACAAAGACGAACTTGCATAAGCATGGTACCGGAACTCATCCAATTCATTCAAATATGCAGCCCTCAAATTTGCAGCTACATCCCAATCAAGATTCAACTTCTTTAGAGCCTGCATGGCTTTATGCTCAAGAGCCACCGTAAGATGACTTGATTTTCCAAACACCAACCGGTATGGAGACATTCCGATAATGTTTCTAAGCCGTACGATAAGCCCATAATTCATCATCAAGCTTCTTGGACCAATCCGTCCGATTAACATTCACTGTTTTGGACAAAATACTCTTTATCTCCCGATTAGAGACTTCCACTCGACCACTTGCTTGTGGATGATAGGGAGTCGTGACTTTATGAGTAACACCATACTTTCTAAGTAAGGTTTCAAAAGCCTTGTTGAAAAAATGTGACCTCCCATCGCTTATAATAACTCGTGGTGTACCAAACCTTGTGAAAATATTCTTCTTCAAGAAGGCCACCACACTTCTCGCCTCATTGTTGGGTAGAGCAACGACCCCAACCCATTTAGACACATAATCAACCGCGACCAAGATGTAGGTGTTTCCACAAGAACTCACAAAAATACCCATGAAGTCAATACCCCACACATCAAAAATATCAGTCTCCAAAATGGTAGTGAGAGGCATTTCATTTTTCTTCGAGATTCCATCAACCCTTTGATATTCACCACACATTTTCACTAAATCACTTGCATCCTTGTAAAGAGTAGGCCAATAGAAACCGCAACTTAGCACTTTTGCCGTCGTTCTTTCTCCCGCATGGTGACCACCATATGTTGAAGAATTACAAGCCCCAAGAATTTCACATTGCTCTTTTTTTGGTACATATCTTCTAATCACCCCATATGTACAAATACGAAAAAAGTATGGTTCATCCCAATAATAATCTTGACAATCCTGTTTGAGCTTCTTCCTTTGGTTTGAAGAGAACTCATCCGGGATGATACAACGCACAAGGAAATTTGCTAGATCTACGAACCATGGCACCTCTTTCATTGGAGTAGCCAAAAGTTGCTCATCGGGGAAGAAGTCATTGATTTCAAGGCCATCATGTAACCTCCCCTCCCCCTCAAACGCGACAAGTGGTCTGCCACTTGGTTTTCACTCCCTTTTATATTTGGATATCAATATCAAATTCTTGCAACGAAAGCACCCATCTCATCAACCGAGCTTTGGAATCTTTCTTTCTCATAAGATAACAAAGTGCCGCATGATCCGTGTGGATAATGACCTTTGCACCTATCAAGTCCGGGAAGAACTTCTCAATTTCAAACACAATGGCAAGGAGATCTTTCTCCATAACAGTATTAGTTGACTTGGGTAATATTCATGTTCTTACTAGCATAGTAGACCAAAATAAAAATCTTGTCGATGTGTTGTCCCAAAACAACCCCACCGCTACGTCACTTGCATCACACATGATCTCAAAAGGAACACTCCAATTTGGAGCGATGATAATGGGAGTAGTTGTCAACTTGAACTTTAACAATTAAAAGTCTCTCATGAAATCATCATTGAATTTAAACTTAGCATCCTTCTCGAGAAGCTTGCATAACGGGTTCAACACCTTAAAGAAATCGTTGATGAAGCGCCGGTAAAACCCCGCGTGGACTAAGAAACTCCGCACACCCTTTACCAAATTTGGAGGTGGAAGTTTAGAAATCACCTCAATATTTGCCTTGTCAAATTCAATTCCATTCTTTGAGATTTTGTGGCCAAGGACAATACCTTCCTCGACCATGAAATGGCACTTCTCCCAATTGAGCACCAAATTTATTTCTTCACATCTTGCGAACACTTTGTCTAAATTTGCAAGACAATCATCAAAAGGATCCCCAACCACCGAGAAGTCATCCATGAAAACTTCAAGGTAGTCCTCCACCATGTACGTGAAGATAGCCATCATACACCTTTGAAAAGTCGCCGGTGCATTACACAAACCAAATGGCATCCGCTTGAAGGCAAAAGTACCATAAGGACATGTAAAAGTTATTTTCTATTGATCCTCCCAAGAAATAAGGATTTGGTTGTAGCCCGAATATCCACTAAGAAAGAAACAGAAAGCACGTCCGGCCAACCTATCAAGCATTTGGTCTAAGAAAGGAAGTGGAAAGTGATCCTTCCTTGTGAATTTGTTGAGCTTGCGATAGTGCATACCCACTCTCCTACTGGTCACCATTTTGTAGGAATCAACTCGTTCTGGTCATTGGTGACCAGTGTCATGCCCCCCTTATTTGGGACACATTGAACCGGAGAAGTCCACGAACTATCAAAAATGGGGTAGACAACCCGAGATCTAACCACTTGATAATCTCCTTTTTGACCATTTCTTGCATAGCTTTATTGGGTCTCCTTTGATGTTCAATGGATAGTTTGGCGTCTTTCTCTAAGTTGATCTTATGCATGAAAAATGCGAGGATTATCCCCCGAATATCTGCCAAGGTCCACCCAATAGCCTTCTTCCTCTTTTGTAGCACCGCCAATGTAGAATCTACCTGCACGTTAGTCAAACAAGAGGAAATACGAACCGTTAAAGTAGAACAAGGGCCAAGAAATTTATTACCAAATATATGGAGGCAATGGATTCAACTTCAAGGTAGGAGTCTCTTCAATGGAAGATTTTATAGGAGGAGTTGTCCTATTTTCAAGATCCAAAGATAACTTCTGGGGTGCATAAGTGTACGACCCCATTCCTTGCAAAGAGTTCACACATTCCATGAAGCCTTCAATCTTTTCATCATCAAAGTTGAGCAAGACGACCTCCAACATATCACCAACATTGATTGTGTCACTTGCATAATCTATAATAACATCGGTCACCAAGTCCGCAAAATATCACACTTCGTTACTATTTGGTTGCCACATGGATTTACACACATAGAAAATCACTTGTTCATTACCAACCCGGAAGGTAATTTCTCCGCTTACACATCACAAAGGCCTTCCTTGTAGATGTAAAGGTCTTCCAAGAATAATAGGCACCTCATAATCAATTTTCCAATCAAGAATGAAAAAATCCACCAGAAGAATGAATTTATCAACACGAACCAAGACACCTTCAATCACTCCCAAAGGTCTCTTCATAGTACGATTGACCATTTGCAATATCATAGAGGTGGGTCTTGATTTCCCAATTCCCAAAGTCTTAAAAACTGAATAGCGCATCGAATTGATACTTGCCCCAAGATCACAAAGGGCTTTAGCAAACTCGGCACTTCCAATTGTACAATGAATCGTGAAAGCACCAGGATCCTCCAACTTGGGAGCCATTGAATGCACAATTTCACTCACTTGATGAGTGAATTTTATAGTTTCAAAATTCATTGACCGCTTCTTTGTCACAATATCCTTCATAAAGTTTGCATAACCAGGCATTTGTTCCAAATCTTCAACCGATGACACATTAATTGAGAGACCCTTCATCATTTGAATAAACTTTTTGAATTGGTTTTCACCATTTTGTTTGGCAAGTCTTTGAGGGTATGGAGTTGTAGGCTTAGGAAATGGTTCCTTAGCCTTTTGCACTACCGGCTCCGGTATGTCAATAATGTGATTCCTAGACGGGTTCACCTCCTCTTGAGTCTCTTCCATACTATCATCAATATCAATCTGAACTTCATCATTTTATTGCATCACTTTGTTCGAGACCTCTTCTTCTTGTACCACTTGCTCATCACCTACAAGTTGATTTTGACTCGAGGTGGGTGTATTCCCACATCTTCCACTTCTTGTAGTAATGGCCATGGCATGCCCTGTGTTTTTACCGCCCTTTGGGTTTACCACCGCGTCACTTGGTAGTGCCCCCTTAGGACGAGAATTTAGAGCTTCAGAGATTTGGCCCATTTGAACTTCTAAATTGCGGGTTGATGTGTTGTTTGAGGCAAGTTGAGCATCAGAATCAGCATTCTTCTCCATCATTTTCTTGAACATGTTGTCAATACGCCCATCTCATTGTTTGATGAACTTAGGCCATGGGAAGGTGTAACGACCCGACTGGTCGTTTTGAGAGTTTAAGATCCGTTCAGTGGTATAAGTTCATAATCAGCTTCACATTATGTATATCGACCTATGTGCGTGGTTAGATTCAGTTACCGGATAATCCAGAGTCGAATTGGAAAGAAAATTCTCATTTTGGAAGCCTTAAGTTGGAAGAATCAACTAAGATTGGAATTTTGACTAAACAATCTCCAAATTAAGATTTGAAGGTTCCAGCAGGTTCGTATGATGATTTCGGACTTGGGCGTATGTTCGGACCGGGATTTGGATAACCCGGGAGCATTCCGGCATATATTATGGAAGATAGCATTTTAGAAGAAGTTCATAAATCTGGGTTGAAAGGCATTTCAGTGATATAGATGTCCGTTTGGGATTTCGAGCCTAGGAATAGCTCCGTATGGTAATTTTGGAGTTGGGAGCGCAATCAGAAGTGAATTCTGATGTCCGTAGGTTATTTTGAAGTCATTTGGCTAAAGATAAAAACTTGAATGTTTTTGAGGAATCCGACCGAAAGTGGAAATTTTGATAGCGGGGTCGGAATGAGATTCCGAAAGTTGGAATAGGTTCGTAGTGTCTTTTGTGACGTGTGTGCAAAATTTCAGGTCATTCGGACGTGGTTTGGTAAGTTTCGACATCGTTGGCGAATTTTGGAAGTTTAGAAGTTCTTAGGCTTGAATCCGAGGTTGATTCGGTGTTTTGGTGTTGTTTTTGGTTTTCCAAAGGTTCGACTAAGTTCGGGTAGTGATATACTTGTGGGAATTGTTGGTTGAGGTCCTGAGGGGCTCGGGTGGGTTTCAGATAGATATGGGTTGTGTTGCGCTCGTTTTTGAGGTTTCAACGTCGTTTCTTCAAGCATAATTGGTACCACATTAAGAAAATGAGCTCCAATTTCTGTTTTGATTGAAGCATTGAATCCGTATAATAATTACGGAGCTATAGCAAAAAGAATCATCGAATTTGGACATCGTATGAGGAAGTTATGCTCATTTTAGTGTCGGAGAAAAGAGCTGGCACTGGTGTTTCGCAGGTGCGAGTTTTGGTCCGCACCCGCGGAGCCGCAGGTGCGAAAAATGGTCAGTAGGTGCGGAAATTACAGCTGGAAATGCGCAGGTGTGGGTATTTTGGTCGCGGGTGCGAAATCTCTGGGCATAGAAAAACCAGACCGCATCATTTTAGTATTTTGAGCATATCTTGAGTTCTAGAGCTCCGATTGAGGTGATTTTTGCGGTGTTCTTCTCGTCTTTTCATCAGGGTCAGTATATAAGTATTATTTTTGCATTTTAATATGATTACAGAAGTTCATTATTTGAATTTATCCATGTTTTGATTGGGGAAAATTGGGTGTTTTGAAAGAAAACTTCAAAAATGAAAAATCATGATTTGGCGGACCAAATGACATTGTAATTTGATAAATTTGGTATGTGTGAACTCGTATCGTAATGGGCAATCGGATTTTGTAAAATTTGTCGAGTTCCAAGGTGCGGGCCTAGGGATCGACTTTTGGGTCGATTTTTGTAAATTAGTAAAGATTGAAACTTTATTATTTGGAATAGTTCCTTATACATTTTATGTGTGTTTTGAAATTGTTTTGGTTGAGTTTGAGCCGTTCGGAGGTCTTTCCGCCCGAGAAGCCCATTTTTGAGTACCCGGTTATCGTCTTTGAGGTAAGTATCTTGCCTAACCTTGTGTGGGGGAACTCCCCCTTAGGATTGAGTCTTCTTTGTTGACTATAGTCCGTGTATGCGAGGTGACGAGCGTGTACTCGGACTTATTTACTAATAGATTGACCTTTTAGGATTCGTAGGTCCTTATGTTACCTGTGTATGAGTTGTAATTGTTATAATTGAATCCTTGGTTGTTTACTTCATCCTTTCCTGCTTAAATTCGAATTACTTGCTTTTGGATTCCTTTGTTGGCTATTTGATCTTAATTGATTTAACTGAATATTTTATTGCTCTCACCTCCATGCTATATTTGCTTTCTAAAACTGCTCAATTGACTATATTAGTGTTATCTAGCTTTATAGTTGTTTAGTCGTAGTTAGAGCAGTCATTTCGTTAGAGTCAAGAATGCCCGTGAGTCTTACATTGTGATCTATACGACTTTTTCTCTTATGTGCTACTTGGGTCTAATTGATGAATAATTATGTTGCTGATGTTTTCTTGATGTTTCCTATTACTGGGCCTTCGTTTGAGCAGAGTTTTATTCTGTAAAGTTAATTGCTTAGGCGAGATTGGTTAAAGCTTTTTTTCCCTTGCCGGGATGGTATTGTTTTTCGTTGTTGACTCCCTTACCGGGATGGTGTGTTTTCTATTATTGCTTTGCTGTTATGGTATTGGTTGCATTGTTGATTCCCTTGCTGTGACATTGTGATTTATGGTTCTATAGTTGATGTGTTTCGTTGATTTATTGTGTATTTATTTATCTAGCATGAGGGGACATGCCGTGCCGATTGTTTATTATTTATCGCACGAGGGGACATGCCGTGTCGATTGTTTATTATTTATCGCACGAGGGGACATGCCGTGCCGCTTGTTTATTATTTATTGCACAAGGGGACATTACGTGCCGATTGTTTATTATTTATCGCACGAGGGGACATGCCGTGCCGATTGTTTATTATTTATCGCACGAGGGGACATGCCGTGCCAATTGTTTATTATTTATTGCACGAGGGGCCATGCCGTGCCGATTGTTTATTATTTATTGCACGAGGGGATATTATGTTCCAATTGTTCATTTATTTATTTATGCGCGAGGGGACATTCCATGCCAAGTGATTATTTACTTTAGCACGAGGGGACATGCCGTGCACTTGTCTTTGCATTATACTTTTCCGTGTTCTTGTTTGATATCTACCGTATTTGTTTAAGAGTTAATATTCCGTTGGTTAAATCCGGATATTCGCATTGATCCCTTACTACATTTATTGACAAGACAAGTTTTGAGTACGGACTTAGTTCTGACAGATTTACCTTGAGGAGATTATGATTACGAGATTTTTCTAAAAAGGTATTATTGAAAAGTAATGGTTTTCGAAATGATTATAGCTGAAGACTTTTACATCGAAAGTATATTTGAAAAGCACTACTCTTGCATAAAATGATACTTTGAAGTATTTATTTGGAAAGTATCTTTGGAAACTTCATAATTTGAAAGAAAACTATGTTTTACGTAACCCTCTCTAGTACATATACTTATATTTTGGAGAAAGTATGTTTTTAAAGGAAATCTTTCTACATAAAAATGATATTATTAGCAAAGCTTTTCATATGATCTGTTGTTTAAGGGTTCTCACCAATTTATGAAATTTAATGGCTAAGCTCGATGTGAATAAATAGATGCAGAGTTGAGTGTTGGGGTTCTCTATTGCATTGTGTTTTCTTTGGGTTTGGTTTGTTTTGCTATCCATCTTCTTGTGTAATTTATGTTGTTTCGTGGTTATTTTTCTGTAATTTCCCTTCCGCATTATATTTTCAGTGTTGTAAATTATCCTGTAAATCCTTAGATAAATTTAGTGTTCGGTTACTTCTATATTCATGTTAATTATTTTTGTAGACCAGTGGTGTCTTGACTAGTCCTCGTCACTACTCCACCGAGGTTAGTCTAGATACTTACTGGGCACCGCTGTGGTGTGCTGATACTACTCTTTTGTGCATTTTTGTTTGCACAGATCCAGATTTTGATTGTTAGTAACTGCGCGGATGATTGCTGAGGAGACTCAAGGTAACCTGTTGCTGCGTTCGCAGGCTTCAGAGTCACCTTCCTTGTATTATTATTCATACACTGTCATATTTATTTCCAAAACAGTTGTATTTAGAAGCCGTAGGAGATTGGTAGAACTTATGACTTGTATTACTGGTTTTGGGAAAACATTGTAAATTCGGTCAAGGTTTTTATATCTAGACTTTTAGTGTTCCTTTACTTATTGTTGTTATTATTAACTGTTAGGCTTACCTAGTCTCTAGGACTAGGTGCCATCACGATACCCAACGGAGGGAAAATTTGGGTCGTGACATGTTGGTATCAGAGGACTAGGCTCATAGGTGCTACGAGTCATAAGTGGGTTCAGTAGAGTCTTGCACATCGGTACAGAGACGTTTGTACTTATCTTCGAGAGGCTACGGAACTATTAGGATGATTTTACTTCCTTCATTCCTATCGTGCGAGTTCATTGATCCTGAAGTTTGAAATTTATCATTCCATTCTCTCACCGATGGTGAGGACGCGAACTACGGTACCTGATGACGTTACCCGAGGCAAGCATCGCAAGGGTCAGAAATAAAGGCCGACGAGGAGCACGTGCCGCAGTTAAGTTGCCTACCACAACGACTGTTGAAGAGCCACCGACAATTCTAGTTGGGGAAAAACCAAGTACTGGGGGTGCCTATTGTTACTCCGGGCTTCAGAGACCAGGGTTATAGCTTTGAGTATAATTGGTATACTGACTCAAGCGAAATTGATCCTAGTGCACCAGCTACTTCACAGATCTGAGAGGAGTTCGGACTCCCACCATCTACCCTCCAGAGCAGCAAGGCCATGTGGGTCAAGTTCCAATTATCATGGCAGCACAACATGTGGTTTTCGTTCAGACCGTAGTTAGAGTAGTAGCATTGGAAGAAGAAAACCTTGGGAAAATTTAGAGGTACAGGAAGTACCACCCTCCTATCTTTCAGTGAATTGGTGACAGGTGATTCCAGGGTTTTCTGGAGGAGTGCCACTATATTCTTCGTACTTCGGGTATTATGGAGACGAGAATGATTGCTTTTGTCACATCTCAGGTCCAGAGCAGTGGGTTTGTCAGTAGTGGTGGGCACATGAGTGGAGTAGCCCAGCCAAGTCATTTTCACTCGCATGGATTTAGGTTCTAGAGATGTTATTGAGGGAGTTGCACCCACTCCCTCCGAGATGCATGGCGCACGGAGTTGGAGCAGTTGCATCAGGGCGCTATGTCAGTATTAGAGTACGTCGTCGGATTCAGTGAGTTGGCCAAGTATATACCTCATTTGGTTTCTTCAGTTAGGAGGCACATAGGTCGGAGAAATCTACTGGTCCTTATTATGGAGGCAGAGTACGACACGGTAGATATTTTGTGGGTTAACCAAATCAGTTTGCATTACCAGCTTCGCATGGGAGTTCTAAGGTACTCCTGGGTCTCAGAGGACCCGTATTGTATGGTTTCTACAGCCACGTCGACAGAGAGATTGTTTTCTATGAGGAGATGAGCCACAGGGTGAGAGATTGTTCCAGGGTTCAGGTAAGTGTGTTATAGCAGGGTATTCAGGTGAGTAGAGGGAGCTCAAGAGGGAGAGGCCCGACCCGTCGATGTGTTTCATATAATAGGCTAGAGGCCGTGGTGCCAGATATCATCACTCAGGTTTGTTCTAATGTGCTTCAGAGGGGCACCAATCGTATTCCATTATAGTTACGCCGGTCAGGACGAGTTCCCTTATTTGTTGTTTCATTTATGAGTGAGTTTCATGTTTTGCACTCTATTTTTGTGTTTGCTCCTGTTGGGGGATTCCATGAGTAGTAGCTGTGACTACCGTTGTTTTTGTTCATCTTTGCTAGTGGTGAAACTAGAGGTGAGTCTTTATTATTCATTATGGTGAGCTTTATATGAATTTTCCTGAGTACTTTGTTTACTGGCTGTGATTTGATACTCCATTGAGATGTGAGTTCAGTTAGTATTACGACTTCTATCAGCTGAGATGAGTTAAGGGAGAGATTTCTATTGGCATGATATATTTTCGGTATGAGATTTATAGTTGAGGGTGAGATCCTCTTGATATTTGTGATTTGATATACTTAGACCGGGCCGAGTACCGTGGTGGAAATTTTATCAGAATGGGATCATTGTGATTTGTTCGTACGATTTGCTTCTCCCTTGTTATATTGCTTTGGTAAGTCAATATTGATAAAGAGTTATTCCTATGGGCTTGTTTGATAGTCTTTTATATGCCTCTCTTTTCATATTCATGCATTTTCGTTATGTGCTTCTCTAGTTTTGGTTTGCGGGATGTGTGCCGGGTGGTGCTAGCTATGGCTTGGTGATTTGGGTGCCTAATAATGAGGTCTTCGTGTTTATTGCTTCCTTATCAGTATTATGGGGTTGGAGCGGAGTTCTTCCACATGTGGGGCTGTTGCCAAGGTTGAGTTGATTTCGGGCAGTTATGGTGATCAGAAGTGCTATTTGAACCTATTTGCGATGAGCTATATTGCGTGGTCATGCCTTATGGGTATAGGCATGAGTTAATGCGGCTAGTTAAGGCTAATGCCGGATATGGATTCAAGATCAGGCCTTTTTGGAAATGAGTATAAGGTGAGAAATTAAGGTATGAGTCTTATCGGTAGTGATAAGGAGGTTAAATTGCAGTTGTGATGGTGTCATCTGGCTTACATAGGTCGGGGTGACGTGGAATCACCTGCGAGTTTATGTTGGGAGTGTGCAATCAGTGATCGGATGAGTATAGGTGGATCTTGGCACGTTCGAGGACGGACGTTGGTTTTAAGAGGGGGAGAATGTAACGACCCGACTGGTCGTTTTGAGAGTTTAAGATCCGTTCAGTGGTATAAGGTCATAATCAGCTTCACATTATGTATATCGACCTGTGTGCGTGGTTAGATTCAGTTACCAGATAATCCAGAGTCGAATTGGAAAGAAAATTCTCATTTCGGAAGCCTTAAGTTGGAAGAATCAACTAAGAATGGAATTTTGACTAAACAATCTCCAAATCAGGATTTGAAGGTTCCAACAAGTTCGTATGATGATTTCGGACTTGGGCGTATGTTCGGACCGGGATTTGGATAACCCGGGAGCATTCCGACGTATATTATGGAAGATAGCATTTTAGAAGAATTTCATAAATCTAGGTTGAAAGGCATTTCAGTGATATAGATGTCCGTTTGGGATTCCGAGCCTAGGAATAACTCCGTATGGTAATTCTGGAGTTGGGAGCGCTATCAGAAGTGAATTCTGATGTCCGTAGGTTATTTTGAAGTCATTTGGCTAAAGATAGAAAATTGAATGTTTTTGAGGAATCCAACCGGAAGTGGAAATTTTGATAGCGGAGTCGGAATGCGATTCCGGAAGTTGGAATAGGTTCGTAGTGTCATTTGTGACGTGTGTGCAAAATTTCAGGTC
>ML453413.1:61259-91392 GCA_005239535.1 Nicotiana rustica
TACGCGATCGCGAAGAAGGAATGCGATCGCAGAACTTCCGGACTCCCTACACTGCGATTGCGGACCCATTTATGCGATCGCAGCTCCACCTATGCGATCGCATAGACTAAGCTACCAGACACTAGAAAATCAACCAAACACCAGATTTTTCATGACTTTTACACCCCGCTAGCTACCTGAATCTCACCTGAGCCCTCGGGTCTCAAAACCAAAAACACACACGACTCCCAATACATCCTACGGACTTATTTAAACTTTTAAATCATCAAAATATCATCAAAATCAACAAATTAAACCTCAAAACTCATAGAAATTTCTTAAAATTCATAAAGCTTAACTTATCCGATTTTAATCCGAATCACGTCATTTCTAGTCCGTTTTACACTAAATTTCACAAATAAGTCACATAACATATAATAAACCTGTTCCGGGCTTCGAAACCATAATACGGGCCCAGTAACACGGTTTTCACATAATAATTCATTTTCAAAATCCTTTATTATTTTCAAAAAACAATTTTCTTTAAAAATTCATTGCTCGGATTGGGACCTCGGAATTTGATTTCGGGCATACGCCCAAGTCCTATATTTTCCTACGGACCCTCCGGGGCTGTCAACTCACAGGTCCGGGTCCGTTTACCAAAAATGTTGACCAAAGTCAACTCTATTCATTTAATTATCATAAAATTCCATTTTTATCAAATTTCAACATAAGGACTTCCCGGCTACACGCCCGGGCTGTACACGCATATCGAGATGAGATTAACGGAGGCTTTCGGGGCCTCGAAATACATATTTAGCTAGAATTACTTAGGATGACCTTTTGGGTCATCACAAGTCAACTCAAGTGGATTTTAAGGCAAAGTTTCATTTTTTTCTCAGCTTTTTTAACATAAAATCTGCACACGCAAAATGAGGAGGGATAAAATGAGGTGTTTAAAGCTTAAAAGTGTAGAATTGGGTTCTAAAATATAAGATGACCTTTTGGGTCATCACATGTACTTGAAGCTTTACATGTGACATTTCGTTGTTAGAGAAGAGTGAACATTTCATTGATATAAAGATTGAGTGCTAATTCTTGAAGTGAGGTTGGAAAATGGAAGTTAGAGGAGAAAGGGTTTGGAGTCCACCAAGATCTACATGACAGAACAAGAGTCCTTAATGAGTGAAGTCAATTCTTAAAGCTGAAGTGTCATGTTAGAGTTATATGTGCATAATATGTGGCTTGTCAACTTGTTGAAAAGACATGAGTATTGTGGATAATTGTAGGTCCCAACTAAGTATGAATGGCTTACAATTGAATCTTTGAAATGGCCTTCCACTGTGAGGAGGTGGGATCTAATCTTTTTGCTTGAGGACAAGAAAAGACTTAAGTTTTGGGGGAGTTGATAAGTGTGGATTTTAACCACTTATTAGTACCTTCTTGCTTTAGGTTTAGTCTGAAAGTGTTAATTCTGATTCCTAAAACTAATGAAATTGTATAAATTGCAGGAATATTGAAGAATCGGACCTTAACGAAGAATTCTAACTCAAAAAGGAGTGTTCCAGCTCATAAAGGCAAGAAGGAGTAAAACAGGCCAAAGTGCGGTCCGCAAAACAACATTTGCGGCCGCAGAACTAACACTTGAAGCTTAGAGGATTTTTGGAGAAGTGTGGTCTGCACACTAAATGTGCGGACGCAAAACTTGGTCGCACTGACAAGAATTCAAAAAGTTCAGGATGTGTAAAGTGACCAAGTGTGAAGCCTTGTCAAAGTGCAGTCGCAGAAGGAAAAGTGCGTCCGCAGAAGCTGAAGTGCAGCCACAGTTGGAATTGTGCGATTGTAGAGTCTCTACAACTGAAGAAGATATGAAAAGTGCAGACCACACATGGAGTTGTGCGTCCGTAAAACCTCCCGTAGGGCAATTTTTATTAGTAGACGAGAAATACCTTTTTAGTGCAAGTTTTGTATTATTTTGAGCTGTAGCCGTTATATTTTATTGTTTTGGGTATTTACTGACTATTTTGGGTGTAGAATTATTAGTTTTATCAATTTAATCATGTTTTATGGCCTTAATTAGTTCTTCTTCACTTTCTACCATGAGTAGCTAGATTTTCTCTAGGGTTGTGATCCAACCCTTGTGTGTAAACCTTATGGTTGATTAATTTAATGCTTATTTATGAATGGGTATTTATTACATGTCCTTGTTCATGCATTATTTCTAGGATTAATGGTTGCGAACATTGATTTATGCCTATTTGACTTGGTTCTTACTTGAGAACGAGGGACTTAGTCTTGAAAACCTTGCTAGTTAAGGTTTTGGATAGTCTAATTAAAGGGTTTGAACTAGAGATAGATAAAGTCCGACTTGAGATCGTATCAATTATTTAAATTGATACCCAATTGGGCTTGAGAAAGCCAATATGGGCAAAATCACTCTATAACCGAGAGATATTGAGTCGGTAATTTAGATGTGAGAGTTATAATACACCCCAGTCACTAAACAAGCATTAATGTGATTTACCCGTTAGGTTAACACCTAGGCAAAAGTTATATCCCTAGGTTTGTTTTTATTTGATAAAAACATAAAAAACAATTATTCGCTTTCTTGTTTCTTCTCATTAGTTTACAATTGTTAGTGTTAATTTTAGACTTAGAAAACAACAAACTCTATGCTTGAAGCACGACTCTTCTATTCCACGTACTCTCATCAAGTGTACACCCCTAATACCCATATTAAACTCTCTATGAAAATCGACCCGACTCTTGTTGGGTACTATTCTTCCAATGACTGTTTCCATTCAATATTGAGTGCAAGTTGGACGTTGATAAGCCCATTAGTGGAAAAAAAATTGTGCGGTTCATATTTTTTCAAGTGCGGCTGCACTCTTGAGAATGTAATACAACCACCTATATGATGTTGTGCTTTTGCGACCACATAATTATCTGAAAGTCTGCACTATTACTCCGCATTATCGGGAGAAACGTTCAGAGGACCTTCCATTTAGCACTTAATATTGGATCATACAAGTGTTGTACACAGAGGAAATCTGCATTCGCATTAGAGCATCTGTATCTGCATTATTTTTCTGCAGTCCGCATTTCAGACTTGATGACACAACAAATTAAATCTAACTAAAAGAGAAAAATGAAAAGAGATTGGTTGCCTCCAAAGAAGCGCCTTATTTAACGTCGTGGCACAACGTAATATCATAGCTTCCTTAAGTAAAGTAAATTACCACTACCACGTGGTTCTCTCAAGTTTTCCCAAGTAGTTCTTCACCCGGTGACCATTAACTCGAAATATTTCATTGTTCTTGTTCATCAAGTCCAATGAACCTAAAGGTGTTACACCCACAATTTCAAAAGGACCACTCCAATTTGACTTAAGCTTCCCAAGAAACATCCTCAATCTTGAGTTGAACAGCAACACTAGGTCACCAGTTTTGAAATCCTTGTTCCAAATATACTTTTCATGATGATATTTCATCTTTTCTTTGTACACGGAAGAACTCTCAAAAGCATGGTACCGTAACTCATCCAATTCATTCAAATGTGTAACCCGCAAGTCAGCGGCTACATCCCAATCAAGATTCAATTTCTTCAATGCCCACATTGCCTTGTGCTCTAGTTCCACAGGAAGATGACAAGCTTTCCCAAACACTAACTGATATGGGGACAATCAGATAAGTGTTTTGTAATCCGTACGATATTCCCATAGTGCGTCATCAAGCTTCTTGGACCAACCCGCCTGATTTGCATTCACCATCTTGGGAAAAAATACTCTTTATCTCCTTGTTGGAGACTACCACTTGACCACTAGCTTGTGGGTGATAGGGTGTCGTGACCTTGTGAGTAACACCATACTTGCTAAGTAAAGTGTCGAAAGCCTTGTTGCAAAAATGTGACCCCCATCACTTATATTGCACGTGGTGTTGATACCCAATTCTGCTCTCATATTTTCCCAAACAATATATATACTTTAAAAATATCATTTTGTGTCGTTATTTAGTTTACAAGTGTTTTTTATAATTTTCCATATTTTTAGAGCTTTAAAATTGATTTTTCTTACATTTAAATTACTTGAATATTTATTAATTACTCCTTCAAATTACTTTGTGATAACATAATTACTTGATATTATTATTTTCATCCATAATACATATTTTAAATATTTTCACTTCATTTTATATAATTACAATAGTTTTTAGGCTATTTGCACAATCTTGCAATAATAGCCTATATTTTGTATTTTATTGCCTTTGTCATTTTATGCAAGGTCAAAATAATATTTTACATTTTTTTTATAATCTTCTATCATTTTTAAAAGTATTAATTTGCAAAAATATCTTTTTATATAATTATTTAAATATTTTATTAAATTATTTTCTTTTTAATCTCCCATTTAAAAGCTGGCCCAATTGTGAGTTATTTTCTTGGACCAAACTGACCCAAATCCCTAGCCCAATCCTCAAGCCCAACCCCAAGATACCTTTCCCAGTCCATACCCGACCCAACTCAGTTTTAATCTCGACCACTGATCAAAAGCGTTCAACGACCCACAACATCCACACCCTTTACTTATATCCCCAAAACCTAACCCTAACCCCATTTCCTATAGACTGCCACCTCTATTCTCTTTGTCACTCCCCTCCTCTTCACTAAACCCTAGCCGCATCCCCTCAATTCCTCTCCTAATCTCACTGATAATGGGATTCGACTACTATTCTCTTGCCATATTTGAAACCCTTTGGTACTGGTTGTCCGTTTGTGGTGTTACCTAAGTGCTTGCCTAAACATGGCAAACAATACCTTCAGAAACTGAACCAAAGTGGTTCTAATCTATGATTTTGAGCATCATTTCGTCTACATACGTTCAATACTATATAATGTGAGTCTGATTTTCTTTTAGATTTCTGTTGATTTACACTTTCCCTAAGAAACTAGGGTTTACAAGATTTCTCTCCTAGATTAATTTTGAACTGATTTTAAATGCTTCTTTCCTTACTTTTTGTATGATTTATTTCGTTTCCTTATGTGGTCGTTCAATTTTACTGCTATATAAACCTCCCCATTTTCCTTTTTGGGACATACTTGAATCGACATATTCCTCACTGAAAAATTGGGGCTTTTGCTATTCTCTTGTTCTATATTCTGTTTTGACCAGCTGAACGCCAACGACACTAAGACCTTGTTACTCAACCTTCTCTTGGTGTGAGCATTACCCGGAGTTCTTCGAAGCTCTTCGGAACTTTGATGTATTGAGATTCTAGGGTTCTTGTGGGATTTTGATTCTTTACTGTTATTTGTTTAACTAGTGAGTTATTGAACTTTTGCAATTTCATTCCTATGTATCCGCAATTTGCATATGTTTTCACTTATGAAGTTCATAAATTAATGTGTTCTGGATTTTATGTGAGCATTTCTGTTTGCTTTACCTCAGTTTAAAACCCCTTTGGCATTTAATTTCACACAATGATGCCAATCGAAACATGCTTAAGCCTGATTCGAGTAATTTAGATTCTCCTAAGTCAATATGTTCTGAACCACTACTGTGTGTGACCTTTTCCTAGTTAGCATCTCTTTAGAGTTTAGTTCTGCTCAAAATGCCAATTTGTTATTTGAACTTGCTTCATATGCATAATTTGTACTCCCTTTAGTTTAACTAGTCAATTGTGTTCAAAACCTGAATGTCTGCATTTACTATATGGCACGAGTTTATATTCCTATTCTATTCTGAATTTCTATAATGGTATCTTGCCTATGTAGCATGTTTTAATCCTGTGTCAAGATCTTTATCAACCATGACTAGTTCTCTGTTAATATGCCCTTTAGCATGTTTTTCTGGCTCCCTTGATTCACCAGTAATTATCATAATCTGCTTCTCTATCATGTTTAAATGCTGTTCTACTTCCAAATTAACATGACTATCATGTAACACTAAGACATATACTTAGCATAATTTGGACCTGTTAGGTTTTCACATATTTGGTATTATGAATTGGTGTATGATAATATTTGCCAATCTTGCAGACTTGTTCTTTCCTTAACTCTGCTAATGTGTGACTGCCTATGCGCTAAGTGTTGAACCTATTTCTAAATCTTTACTTAGTTTGTTCTTAAATCCTATGACATGTTCTATTATCTGCTCTATATCATCAACTTGACCATGTCTGTATCCCTCAGTTCTTGTCTCTCAACCTTGGTTCACTCTCCTTCACTTGTCACCTATTCTCTCTTAAATTCTCATTCTTAGTCGGCTGAAAGCCAAGGCTACCTAGTCTTTACTACTGTCATCCCTAGTGTGAGCATTGCTCAGCGTCCATTTGAGGCCCTTGTAAACTCGGAGACACAAGGATTTGGGTCCTTAGTCATTCCCAGGATCTTAACTACCCCTTATTCACCCCTTCCCCCCTATTATCTGCTGTGTATCTGAGTTTGTGCAATATTTGGCAATATGGTCAAATAAATCGACTTTGGGCTCTTTTATGGATTCTGGGGTCATGTGGAGAATATGGCTCCTTATTAGAGGCCTGGGTATGCTGTGTGAGAATTATTGATGGCCCAGACAGTGCTAGGTATTTCATTTGGGCCTACTGTGGGCCTGTTGTCATCATTTGTATAACATTTTGTATCTTACTCATTATTGGGCCTGTAATAACTTTGTATAAATGATAGAGGCGTTCGTAAAAATAGGAAAATGGTAGATTTTAATATTTGCATACAATATGGAATGCCTATAGGGCTTAGTGATTTATTTGCTATATGTGCTATTCAATCACTATGTGCACCATAGAAATCATGACATTAGAGGAAGCGCGCACACACACACACATTGTCTTCTAGAAAACATGAATAAAATGCTGAAATTTTGTTTACTGATATGTTTTATTAGAAAATTTGCCTATAGGAATCAATTGTCACTGTTTTTCTTTCAATTTGCATCGTTCATTAGAAATCATGTCTATAAGATTCCAATTATTACACTTGGAGTTTTTCACCTAGAAAATATGCCTATAGGAATAAGATATGACAATAAAATAGGCTCTAAGTACTACACGTTAGAGATCTTGCCTATAGGGAATAATTTATCGCCAAAATTTGTCAATTCTGAACCGCTCAAACACTGTTTTATGTACGCTATTGTTAGAGAGCATGAATAATTCTGGGGCTTTCCCCAACAACTTTTGCTATCTTTGACTACGTAGATCACCTAAGCGTAGCACGTATAGGTTTAATAACTTAAAACTCGCGATTTCAATAATTAGCTTATAACAATTGTGTAATCCCGTCTACAAGAAATATCTTGCATCTGAAATAGCTCGCATGCTTTAATTCAAAGTCACCTAGAAATCATGTCTATTAGGATTTAAGGTTCTTAATTCTGAAACCTCTTAACTTGAATATTTGCTTGTGTGCATTTGTTGTTTAAGTGTGGAGGTTAATGTGAGCCTCTAACTGCTTTTACATGAAGTCTTATGTGTTTTTTGCCTGTCGCTTAGATTTTCATTTTTGAGCAGTCGATGTAAGGTCTAGAACCATCCAAATACAGGTCCAAAACCTCCTGGACCATAGGTATGGAACGAGTAGTACACGTAGGCCACGCCTTAGAATTGAATTAGAGTGTTTTTAGGTAAACAACTTTAACATAGTAATCGGGTAGAAGGAGATGATAGTCTGCGCCCGCTAAATAATATGAGTAACACCCTACCCCAAGGGAGTTGAAAAGTATTATTTATGTTGCACGAGGTGATCCTTTAGGCTAAAAAACATAGGGCCCCCATTTTCTTTCTTTCTAGTAGAGTTGAAACGGATGTACCTCTACATTCGCATTAAGATCTTTGTAATAATATTCTTTGATTTTTGTAATCTCTTTGCTTATTTGATCACGCAGCCTAATCCACATAATTTTAAGTTCGGCCGAGACCCACAGTTGTTGACCTCAAGGAGTGCCTAACACCTTCTCTTTGAGGTAACTTGATCCCTTACTCGATCTTTGGTGGCGCTGACTGATCAAACAGAGGTATTTGTACAATAGGTTCCCTAACATACCTTAAAATTGTTAGGTGGCGACTCTCTCTTTTAATACCTATTTTGAGTTGTCATATGTCTAACCCCAAGTTTGCAAGAAAAAGGGGCGCGACAGCATGACGATTCTGCTGAGGACTTACACTTAGGATCTTACCATGGCGAACTTGGCTCATGTGGATCAGTCTTCTTTGTTATAAACACACATTCCTTTTCCATCTTTATTTGCATGCACATCCCTCTCCCATTCTCCTTTACTTGTTTAAATTCGTTATAACATGGACACCCCTTCCCTTCTCCACCTTTATTTGCTTAAATTGGTTATAACATGCACGTCCCTTCCCTGCTCCGCCTTTATTTGCTAAAATTGGTTATGACATGCACATCCCTTTCCTATTTGCCTTTATTTGCTCTAAACTACTCTTCATTTGTGTAAAGACTGCTATATCATGTCTCTCCCGTCCCTACTCCCTTGCTAGTTTTATTACATTCCCCTATATTCCACGAATTAAATTCTTCCTTTGTCTTTCTTTTATGTATTTTATGTTTTACTTTAATACTATTTATTGCTTTTACATATTTACCATGCAAATACTTGGCAACGTGTTATTATCTCTGCATAAAGAATGCTCCACATCTTATTCCACTCGTGCCCAATTAATAACGTAGCGACACTTGATGAGTGTCCGCGCTCTTTCAAAATTACCCTTTTAAATCGGAAAGACTTATTTGCGATAGACTAGTCGATCAACGGTGCAATAAACGGTCCTGTGCCTTTCCCTCTCAAGTTGTCCACTTGAGAGTACCGGTCTAGGCCATTCTAGAAACCTCACTCCAATATCAAATGTGCATGCATCATGTCAAACCTAGTACGGGTTAGAACGTAGTTCACGTGATAACCCGCTAAGATAAGCCTTGTCTAAAGTCTGACGGGATTTCCATAATCCCAATGGACACCATCAGTTGTGTGCATTACTTGGAGAAAATGTGCCGGTATGTTGATCACTAGTGTGTAAATAGTAAAATATGGAAGGGGAAAGGGCTAACTTTATTTGTTTTCAAAGAATGAAGCACGGAGTCCCTAGGTTCGGCATGGTTCAAAGCATCCCCACCCTTGCTGCTTGATTGGTGGAAGAACCTCGCGCCCAATGACAAGGATCATGTGAAAAGGATCCTTGGTAATTTACGATCCTTATTGAAATCCGGCCAAATAGAGCATTGATTGAGGCCGCCACTATGTTTTGGGATGAGAAAAGGGCTGTCTTCTGCTTTGGTAACATAGAAATGATTCCTCTCCTAGAAGAAATAGGAGGCTTCGCTAAGCTGCCATGGGATAGTCCGGATTTATTAGTACTAGAGAATCGCACCCCCTGGTTTTTGGAAAATGCTGGGTTTCAAGAAAAATGACGAGTTGCTTTGCTTGAAGAAGTCATACATCCCATTTGAATTAATTTATGAATGTTATGGGCATAGAACGTCATATCGCTTTCATCATGATGAAGTTTCCATTACTTCCTAGGGTTAAACGCACTGTGGAGTTTATGTGTTTATTGTCTTCTTCTTAGGGTTGCTGATATTTTCGATGAAAGGGGGAAGGATCCACACTCGCTTAGCCATGGTCACTTGGACTCTAATGAAAGGAATCGGGGGACAAATATACATTATCATCCCCATGATCTTGGCTAAAATGTACCGCGCTCTAGATCGATGCAAGCGGGGGTTTAGACACTTCAAAGGTTGTAATCTATTGCTGCAAGTTTGGTTATTAGAACATTTCCAGAGGGGAGAATATCACCAAGATCTTTTGCAAAGACCATGGAATGACTACATAGCTTACCATCATCCAAAGAAAATGACATTTATCCATATAGATTTGCACAACCTGGAAGTGTTGTGAGCTGGGTGCGTTTCTTCAGCAATCTGACTGACGAAAATGTACACTGGATGTTTGAGTGGTTCCCTTGAAGTGAGGTCATCATCAGATCAAGAGAGACTACTCATCTAGTGCTGATCGAGTTAAGGGAAATCTATCCTTATGCTTCTATAAGGGTAATGAGGCAAGAGGTAAGAAACAGGTTATACCTCGGGTTTCCAACATGGTCTAGTACAAAGAAAATTTTAAAGGGGACGTCATTCCGTTCAAGTTCATGGCACAATATATGTGGAATCAGAAGGTCATTTTGGAAAGGGATACTATCGAGCCGGATAGGTATCATGCCGGCCATATGTACTTCTACCCATCATGGTTAGTAGACGACATAGAAAGAGACGTCAAGCCAGGAATAAATCTTAAAAACAGGGTCATAGATGACGCTGACGAAGCACAAGTCAAGTATAGGATGTTGCGCAAAAGGGTCTTCGAGTCTAAAGCCAGGCATTTGGAACAACACAAAGTGGATATGGAGGCAATCAATGAAGGAGAGAAATTGTTACTAGATCAACATAGAGATTGGAATATTTGGAGCAAGGGTTAATGGAACTTGAGGGAAAGATGAGGAAGAGACTCTCAGATTGCCAGAACACGGAAGGCAATGAAGGAGGGCATTTAGCAAGGGCTTACCTATTGTTGGACATGCGCGACCTAGGAACCTGATTGATGGATCCAAAAAGGCCAAGCATGGAGAAGGTCCTTCTGGGGCTAAGCAGATTAGGAAACAATGTCTTTACTTCTTTCTAGTTCGTTTTAGATTTTGATTGTAATAAGGCAAATGCCATTAATGACTTTCTCATTATTGTTGTTTTAGTAAGGATTTGATTCATTTTCGCATTAATGAAATGACGCAATTATTGGCATCAATTTTCTCGAAGTCTATGTGTCGCTTAGGTCTACCTCGGGCACAACGAGGTCCCTCAAATTAGGACGCGGATTTATTACATAATTCTGCAAAACATGTTCAATATCGCAAACATTCTTTTAATACTCCTTACTAACTTGGTTACCTTTTTGTTTTTTTTATTATTTTGTTTATTCCCATTCCCCAAGGTTGGTTTGTGCATACTGGCGTCGTCATCATATCGCACTAGTTCTAGAGGTCCTCCACCGAGCGATCCCAAAGGCAAAGAAAAAGGGAAAATAGACGATTTGGGTTGTATCAGAAAAGACAATGCTACCAATGCAGAGAACATTGAAACTTCGGACGGTCGAAGTACTCCAGCATAAGATGAATTGGTCCTACGTCTGGAACATAAAATATTAGAGCTACAAGGGGAACTTGAGCAGATCCAGATCATGCAAACCATTCCCTCACTCTAAATGTCTCTGATATCAACCAACAAAACACAAACGCCCAAAACGTGACACCTCCCCAAAACACACATAACCAAAATCCACCGCCAAATCCTCCCGTGCCGCATCAATACGCCACACCTCCTCAAAACCATAATCCTCCACCAGTACCTACTCCTCCACAAAACCATCACCATCCAACTAAATATCCATAAACCACCACTTACCACACTCCTCAAAATGCACCACAACCTACTCCTGATCCCCAAAACTCAACCGATGACCACCATTACACCCAGATTCCCCGAGTCCACCAAAACAATCCTATATATGTGGAAACTTTACCCCATACCCCACAATAGGCCCTATATATACCAAAACCCACCGAGAAGGACCTGCTCATCAATAACATGGCAGAAGAACTCAAGAAGCTCACTGGAAGAGTTTAGAGTGTCGAAGGTGGCAAGGGAATTGAGGGTTTGAATTATGAGGATTTGTGTATTTAGCCAGATGTAGAACTGCCGGGGGGTTACAAACCTCCCAAGTTCAAAATGTTTGACTGAACTGCTGATCCGAAAGTGCATCTAAGAACATACTATGGCAAACTTGTAGGGGTTGGACAAGATGAATGAATTCGTATGAAGCTGTTCATGAGGAGCCTCATTAGAGATGCTTTGTCTATATCAGTCAAAACCCAAAGAAATGTGTTAATTGGGTGAGCATGGCATCATATTTTATGGATCGATTCAGGTTCAACACAGAGAATGCACCAGACGTTTTCTACATTCAGAATCTCAAGAAGAAACCAAGGGAAACCTTCCGCGAGTATGCTACTCGATGGAGGTCTGAAGGCCCGCAAGTAAGGCCGACACTTAAGGAAGAACAAATGAATAAGTTCTTCGTCAGAGCTCAAGATCCGTAATACTACGAAAGATTGATGGTTATTGAAAACAATAAATTTTCAGACATCATCCAACTGGGAGACAGAATAGAAGAAGGGATTAAAAGAGGAATAGTGACAAACTTTGAAGCACTCCAGGACACAAATAAAGCTTTACAGTTGTCGCGCCCCCCTTTTTTCCTCGCGGAGTCCGGGGTTTATGACATTTGGTTGAGACAACTCATTCCTTTTGGGAAAAAGGGGTTTTGCGTTTCTGAAGAGTCACCACCTAACAATTTTTGAGGCGCGTTAGGGCGCCAAAGGGTTTATTATAACTACGTTGATAACCAGATATAGGGTAAGGGATTGAATTATCCTAAGGGGAAGGTGTTAGGCACCCCTCAGGATCCACAGGTGTGGTTCCCGGCCAAACAACTTTTGTGAATTTGTACAACTTTACAAACAAACAAGTAAGGGCTTAAATAATAGGGGATTTAAGTCTCAAGTACATGGATGTTTGAAAACAAAATGAAGTTTAGATTTTGAAAAGAGCTCCAATCTAAGCATGTAAAAAGTAAAGGGTATCCTAGGTTTATAATATGGATCACATCAATGCAATACCCGGTATGACACTCCTCAAAGAAGGGCTACACGTGGTATTAACGCACCAATCATCATATCCATATTCTACCCTTTCCCACCCTGTGAAGGTAAATAAAGCACGTGTTGGTCACGAACTCTAATGCATGCTATTACCCGTCCCTATCCTATCAGTCCTGGAGGATTTTAGGACTTCTATCCTATAAGGGAGGTGCTAGGCTGACCCTCAAATTTTAAAGGTAAAATACTAGGGAGACATATAATAAACAAGTAGTATTGCAGATAAAAAGGGAGCATGGAAAACATGAAAGGTCTCACATATACCTCCTCACACATTGCACATAAACAACATGTCTCATACACAAATTGAGGGAAGTATTGTTAATTAAAACTCTAAAGCATGATGTCTAGCTGTTTTTCAGAATGTATGCAGATATTCAGACTTGTATTATGACTCAGAAAGAATCCTAATCAGTTTGCCTACTGAGTTAGAACCTATTGAGTATTAGGCAGCATATACAAAGGTGCAGATTTCCAATTTTTAACAGTTTGATCACCTAAGGCTTGCCTAGGTGTGAGACATTATACCAGTTTCAGAAGTGAGAAAAAGAAAACTGTTTGAAATTAGATCACCTAAACATGTTGTTCTAGGTGTTTAGAACATAGAATTATTATAAGTTATTTAGAAAACCAAACGAAGTTGTTTAGTACCATATTTATGCATTAATAGTTAAACTAGGTGCACTTAAGCGAGCATAAAAACCCTAAAACATGATATTTAATGCACAAGTAGGAATTCAGAATGAGGCAGAATCCTAAACATGCTTTTTATATGCACAAATATTACAGCGTTAAAAATGACTTTCAGAATATGCGAAGATGAGATGCTCATTAGGTTATCCTAAGATAGGATTTCTAAGTGTGCATGGCAGAACAAGTATGCATGAGCTTATAACATTAATTTTGTTGCTGTCATTAGCCATATATCAGGATTTCTGAGTGACATGAGATGCTGAATACAATACCATAAATCCTAGGTAATATGATATGCATGGCACACTTGACATGTTGTATCTAGACATGGTTGCTATTGCACATATAAGGAAAGTAAACCTAGAAACATAATCTCTACCCTTTACTTATGCTATATCATGCATATCCCCACCCATTTACACTATCCACCCGAAGATTGTTCTTTACAAATAATTATTACAAGCCTTCTAATATGAATTACATAACCAAAAGAAAAAGAAGAAGTTTACTATAGGAAGCCTTCATAATAGGCCCAAGTCTCTAGGTCCTCAATGCCATGTGTTATTTCACAACCTTTTATAATCCGGGTGTGTCAGAGTTCCCTAAGGACCTCAGAGGATCCCGGGCAGTGCTCACACCCAGATTTCATAGGCAAGATGGAGTAAGTGTAGTGTGGAAGGACCAGCTCTTGTGTGTCAAAGTTCAGAGGGAGCTCAAAGGTCCCAAAGCAATGCTCACACGATAGGGGCAAAACCTAATGTCTAAGAGTATAGTGAAAGTGCTCATCGTACTGAGGAGCTTGAGTAAGAAACAGTTTTAAAACAGTTTTGAGAGAAAGAGAGAGACTTAACGAAAATAGTTTTTCATAACAAAGATTTTAACTGATGAAAATAGTTTTTGGGAAAACATCAATTTCAAACAAAGTAAAGCTAGTATCACATAAAAGACCCAGGGTGGTCTCACAATCACAAACAGGGATGAGAGGGTTTGAGGGACAAATACAGAACCTGTGAGGCAGGCAGAAGCACATATAGTCATACAATCTAAGAGTTCCTAAGGGTTCAGGGGAGATCAGGGGTATAACAAAGTGTCAAATTATATTAACATATCAACCAAACAACTGATATCGTGATTGAACTAATATATTAGTCACCAGCATGGAGATTCACATAAGGAGAAGATGCTAAGTGTAGAGAGACACATTGGTCATTTGTGAGTAAGTGAAAATAAACTTGTAGAGGAGATTCATAACACAAATAAGGTGAAACTAAACATGTAGAAGGATTCTGAATTCTAGTTGCATGTTGAACAGTAAAATCATAAGTAGGAGCATATTAAAAATACAAGGAATTGAACTAGTAATAAAAACATATTGGTTTGATGACTGAAGCTTAAATCAATATATACCAGTATAAGAGATAGAACAGTAATACCAAAGTAGAGGTTAAGAGATGCACAAGAATTAGCCTCAGCTTTTAGCCGGTTAATTCAGATCAGTAACAAGTAGCACAGAAAGAGAGAGAGAGAGAGAGAGAGAGAGAGAGAGAGAGAGAGAGAGAGAGAGAGAGCAAGTTTAGTTGTGAAAGAGAGTGCACAGATTAGTCTATGTCTGTCTATTAAAAAATAAGAGGCCAGGGTATATATAGCTTTGAAAACAGTATTCAATAAGGTGTAAATCAAAGTCAAGCAGTAATCAAAGGGATTCATAATCAATCAATATCAGAATAGTATGAGTACTTCCTTAATTAAGGGAGTTAACTCTTCTAACGGTAAGAAAAGGTTTACAAGTAAGGAAAGGAACCATGTATAGTAAATAAGGAAATATTTCATACATAGTAATCACAAAGTGGGGAACTGGAAGCAGGTTCATTAAAGCACTACTGTAGGAATCAATTGATAGTAATTAAGGCAAGAAATAACTGATAGTCATAAAGATTGTCACTGGAAATCAATTAAAGGAAATCAATCACATGAATTTAGGGATTCAAAATAGGAGTAGTACTGATTTAAGAATCAGCATAGGTTATACAGAGTAAACACATTATAGGAGAAAAATCAGAAACCCTAGTGATTGAAACAGAGCAAAATCACACGGAAATAGGGGTTTACATAGAACAATGACATGAATCACTGAATAAGCATAATACAAGCAGGAAAGGTAAAGGTTTAGAGGTATCGATAAACAAATAATAGAGATGAATCACAGATTAAGCATAGTAATAGCAGACATAAACCCTAACAAGCAATATGGGTAAAACATCACGAAATCACAGAATAACCAAGAAAACAGAGTGAACACAATAGAACAAACTCAAAGCCATGGGTTAAAGCTAAGACTTTAGGGTTTTTAACGAAATAACTCAGATATGAAGGGGAAAGATTAAATATAACAAAAGTCACACAATAATACTTCAAATTTTAAAGGAAATCGTTTTTGAAAAAAGGGTTTGAAACCTTAGTTTGAAGATGAAGAGTTAATTTAGAGAAATCGGGGGAAACCTTTGGGGAAATCAACAATAAACTCATAACACACATAGATCTGTAATAGATCTAGAAGAAATTGAAAAATCTTAAGCTTTAGGGTTTCATAGGACCCATAGAATATGAGAAAAAACCTTAACGTCTCACCGGGGCTAGCCGGAGAGGTCACAGATCTTACTCAGACGATCGGAGGTGGCCGGAAATGGCATGAGAACCCATGGGGTGAGTGAACCGCCTTCTGGTTCCTCTGAGGGCCTCAAGGTGGTGATACCCAGTGTAGCAAAGGTCGAGAAATGATGAGAGACCATGGTTTCTGGCAGGGGACGTGGTTGGAGGAGATGAACGGGCTTCATCGGAGAAGAGGGAAGGTGAGAAGGTTCTAGAGAGAACCTATAGAGAACCGGAGAGAATGTGAGAGAATGAGATACGAGGAAAATGAGAAATATTGGGGGGANGTTTAGGTTAATTGAGGAAGGGGTGTATCTGGACCGTTGATCAATCTTGATCAACGACCAGAATTGAGTCCGAGTTGGGTCGGGTAGATTTAGGTTTGGGCTTGGGAATTGGGTTGTGTAATTGGTCTGGTTTAATAGGCTAGATTTTAAATAGAAAAGGGTTAAATATTAAATTCCCAATCAAATAGATAAATAATTAACAAAAATAGCTAATAATTATACAAAAAATTAAATTAATGCTAAAAAGTGAAATTAACGTAATTCATTAGTATTGAAAATATAATATGCTGATTATTGAATTAAAATAGCATAAAGTGTATAATTAGGCTATAATTGCAAAGTCACTGCAATTATAGCCAAATAATGCCAATTTAGCTACTTTGTGAAATAATTAAATCCTAATAGGATTAAAAATAATATATTAAGCTAGGAAATATTTAAAATTACTTATAACATAGTTTATGAATAATTATTGAATATAAAGTACTTGAATAAATTGGAAAATAAACTAATAAAAATATGAAAAATTATGAAAAAATACCAATCATTATAAAAAATAATTTTGAAGGTATATATGCAAATTTTAAAATAGTTTGAGGAAAAATTGGGTATCAAAAGCTGCCCCTCTTTTCCCGGGAAGGATTAAAGAGTTGTCGGGTAAAGACATGATGGCCAATTTTGACCGAGTGAAATGGTTTGAAGAGATTTAGGCCGCACTCTTGTTTCTGAGTTGCCTACATATCCCTGGTTTTATAGGAATCAGGCCGTATGTAGTTCAAGAGTCCTCAGCGAAGTATACCAATGAAGTTTCACAATAACGGACGCAACGTATAGGGTTGGGTGAACGAACGACTTACAGGAATGGTTAGGAGAACTGGAGCGGGACCGCTCCTTCCAGGATGACCGTTGCTTGCCAGATTTCCTGTAAACGACACAAGCGTATATTGCATAATTTAACTATGATGCAAACTCCTGTTGGACCATGAATGTTGTCTTCGGACGGTTAAGGATGACGTCCTCAGACCACGACGTCCTGGGCTATGAGTTGTTTGATGCCGGATTTGCAGGCCATGAAAATGATGTTCTCAGGCCATGAGGATGGTGCCTCTGAACCATGACGCCGTTGAATAATGATATACAAAATCTAAAGAGATCCTCAGGCCATGGCATAGTGTTCTCGGTCTATGAAGATGGTGCCTCAGAACGATGACGCCTTTGGATAAGTTAGCGATATTTCAGCCCATGAAGATGCAATAATATGATGCTGACAAGACAGAGCTTAGTCTTGCGAATTAAAGGGGCAGAGCTTAGCCCGAAAGGAAGCGAAGTAAATGGTGCTTGATTCAGTAGTCATTATTCAAAAGTAGATTGGAGGCAGAGCTTAGCCTCAGAAGGTAGAATGGTAGCTTTATGCAAATGCAGGTGGAGGTAGCGCTTAACCTCGAAAGGCAGAATGGTAGCCTTTTGCAAGTTGGAAGGCAGAATGGTAGCCTTATGCAGAGATGTGAATGAAGATGGAGAAAACGTTTAGTCTCGGAAGGCATAAAGGTAGCCTTATGCAAGGATACCGATGCAGATGGAGATAACTTTTAGTCTTGGAAGGTAGAAAGGTAGCATATGCAAGGATGCAGATGCAAATGAAGACAACGTTTAGTCTCGGAAGGGAGAAAGGTAGCCTTATGCAAGGATGCAGATGCAGATGGAGACATCGTTTAGTCTCGGACGGCAGAAAGGTATCCTAATGCAGGGAATAAAATGACAGCAGAAATTCTTAGCTGATAGCATATTGCAACATTGTGATTATTGTGAGTGTTGTGACTACGGAGCTTTATTTTTATTGATAGTAGATGCTGGCGAGTGTGATGGTTTCGAGGATTGTGATTTTGAACAAGTTCGTTCTTTCTGGGGACATCGAACTTTGGGCATTTTCAATTGTGATGAAATTTGAGACTTATCTGCGTGTTTGTTCCTTGTGCCTGCATCCAAAGAAAAATCGTGAGTTCTGTAAGAGAGGGAAGGTTAGATCGTATCCCCGTTGGCTTTGCTTGACTTGTTCGGCTTGATCTGACGATACCGTATGTATCATTGGGTTAGCGTTTGCTAAACAAGCTGTTTTCAAGAGTAAATATGCATGACTGTGCAAAGATATAACATAAACATATAATTTAAAATAGTTTTGGATGAACATGCGACTGTGAAACGGTTTGAGACATTGCAACCTCTCTTGCTACGTAAATTTGAGGGTCCTCCTCAAAATTCTGCCCTAGTTTGATGGGTGAATGCTTCTGACTGCTGCTTGTGCGGCGATTGGCTGAACTTGCTTCGAAATTTTGAGGGTCCTCCACAAATTCTGCCATAGTTTCCAATTGCGGGGGGAAATGAAAATTATTTAATTGTGACCGAACCCATAGGGCGGCTGCCTACGTATCTCCTCTTAAACGGGAATCAGGTCAGGCGTAGTTCAATTCACAACATTGGTTAAAAGAGTAAAGGATTACACATAGTAACACTTGATTGCATGTGAATTGATTGGCTTTGGCCAGACTTCTCCGTCCATTTCTGCAAATATAAGAGCTCCTCCTTTCAGAACTCGATGAACCATGTATGGACCTTGCCAGTTGGGAGAGAACTTCTCTTTGGCTTCATATTGATATGGAAATATCTTCTTTAATACTAGTTGCCCTAGTGTGAATTGTCTCCCTTGATTTTCTTGTTGAAGGATCTGGACATTCTGTTCTGGTAGAGTTGACCGTGAGAGACTGCATTCATTCTTTTTCCGTCGATGAGGGCTAATTGCTCGTAACGGTTCTTTACCCATTATGCGTCGTTGAGCTCAGCTTCTTGTATAATTCTTAAAGATGGAATCTCAACTTCGGCAAGAATAACAACCTCTGTACCATAAACCAACATATAAGGAGTTGCCCCGGTCGATGTGTGGACTGTAGTGCGATACCCCAATAAGGCGAATGATAACTTCTCATGCCACTGCTTGTGCCTTTCTATCATCTTTCTTAGTATCTTCTTGATATTTTTGTTGGCGGCCTCTACAGCTCCATTTATTTGCGGTCGATAGGCCGTGGAATTCTTGTGTTTGATCTTGAAAGTTTCACACATGGATTTCATCAAGTCACTGTTGAGATTGGAACCATTGTCGGTGATGATTGACTCTGGAATCCCGAACCGACAAACAATGCGGTCGCGGACAAAGTCGGCCACGACTTTCTCAGTAACTGCTTTGTAAGATGCTGCTTCGACCCATTTGGTGAAATAATTGATGGCTACCAGGATGAACCTGTATCCGTTGGAGGCGGCCGATTCGATTGGTCCAATAGCATCCATTCCCCAGGCGACGAACGACCAGGGTGAGCGTGTTGCATTGAGCTCGTTTGGAGGTACCTTTATCATGTCTGCATGTATATGACAAAATTGGCATTTCTGGACATACTGGATGAAGTCTGTGTCCATAGTCATTCCAATGTAACCAGCTCGGAGTATCCTCTTTGCCAAAACAAAACCGTTCATATGGGGACCGCATGTCCCAGCATGAATTTCCTCTAGTAGATTTGATATTTCCTTTGCGTTGACACACCTTAATAATCCCAAGTTGGGAGTTCTCCTATACAGGATTCCTCCGCTGTGAAAGAAGTTGTTGGATAGCCTCCGAAGTGTGCGTTTCTGAGTAGGACTTGTAAGTTCTGGGTACTCTCCTGTTGCCAAATATTCCTGGATATCATGAAACCAAGGTTTTCCGTCTGCTTCTTCCTCGACATGGGCACAATAAGCTGGCTGACTATGGATTTTCATCGGAATAGGATCAATGAAATTCTTGTCCGGATGCTGGATCATTGAGGACAAAGTAGCCAATGCATCGGCGAACTCATTCTGGATTCTGGGAACATGCCAAAAATCTATCTTCGTGAACCTCTTTCGTAATTCCTGCACGTAGTGCAGATATGGAAGTATCTTGGAATTATTGGTTTCCCATTCTCCTTATACCTGATGTACCAATAGGTATGAATCACTAATCACTAACAACTCTTGAACGTTCATGTCAATGGCCATGTTGAGCCCCAAGATGCAGGCCTCATATTCAGCCATGTTGTTGGTGTAGGGGAATCTGAGTTTGGCAGATACCGGATAATGCTGACCGGTCCCTGATACTAGGACTGTTCCAATACCAACTCCTTTGAAGTTCGGTGCTCCATCGAAGAATATCCTCCAACCGTCATAGGGTTCTACAATGTCTTCTCCTATGAATGATACCTCTTCATTAGGAAAATACATTTTCAGAGGTTCGTATTCTCCGTCCACGGGGTTCTCAGTGAGGTGATCTGCCAGTTCCTGTCCCTTGACCACTTTTTGAGTCACATAAATAATGTCGAACTCACTCAGCAGGATTTGCCATTTGGCCAGCTTGCCGGTGGGCATGGCTTCTGGATGATGTATTTCAAGGGATCCATCCTTGATATAAGATATGTTGTGTAGGCACAGAAATAATGCCTCAATTTCTGAGCTACCCAAGTCAAATCACAACAGGTGCGTTCCAAGAGAGAGTACCGAGCTTCGTACTGAGTGAACTTCTTGCTGAGATAATAAATTGCTTGCTCATTTCTTCCTGTTTTGTCGTGCTGCCCCAGAACATAGTCGAAGGCTTCATCTAACACTGCAAGGTAGAGTAACAGAGGTCTACATGGTCAGGCGGTACTAGGACTAGTGGTGTTGACAAATACTCCTTAATTCTGTCGAAAGCCTTTTGGCAATCATCAGTCTATTTGGTCGCGATATCCTTCTTCAGCATCTTGAAGATCGGCTCACAGATAACTGTAGACTATGCTATGATTTGACTGATGTAATTAAGCCTCCCCAAGAAACTCATCACATCTTTCTTGTTCCTTGGCGGTGGTAGTTCTTGAATGTCTTTGACCTGTGATGGATCCAATTCTATTCCCCGGTGACTCACAATAAACCCAAGCAACTTCCTAGCAGGAACCCCAAATGCGCACTTCACGGGGTTCAGCTTCAGATTGTATTTCCGCAACCTTTTGAAGAACTTCCTCAAGTCTTTTATGTGATCAATGGCTTTCTTGGACTTGATGATAACATCATCCACATATACCTCGATTTTCTTTGTGAATCATATCATGGAAGATAGTGGTCATAGCCCTCATGTAAGTGGCCCCATCATTCTTCAGGACGAATGGCATCATCTTGTAACAGTACACTCCCTACGACGTAATGAAGGCCGTTTTCTCAGCATCTTCCTCATCCATCTAGATCTCATGATAACCAGCAAAGCAATCCATGAATGATTGTAGCTCATGGTTGGCGCAATTGTCAATCAAGATATGTATATTTGGCAAGGGGAAGTCGTCTTTTGGACTGGCCCGGTTGAGATCCCGGTAGTCGACACAGACTCTGACCTTCCCATCTTTCTTTGGCACTAGCACAATGTTGGCTAACCACGTCGGGTACTCGACTACCCTGAGAACTTTTTGCATTGATCTTCTTAGTAACTTCTTCTTTGATTTTCAAGCTCATATCAGGGTTGAACTTTCTGAGCTTTTGTTTCACTGGCGGACATATCGGATTTGATGGAAGTTTGTGAGCCACAATGGACGTACTCAGACTAGTCATGTCATCATATGACCAGGCGAATATATCCTCATACTCTTTTAGAAACTCTGTGTATTCTTTCTTTTCTAACGGAGACAAATGAATGCTGATGTGAGTCTCCTTGACATTTTCTAAATCCCGCAGGTTGATAACTTCGGTCTGTTCTCAAAATTCTCAACTTCTTTGACAATCTCATCAGGTATGTCATCTTCTTCTGAATCAATGTCCGTTTGTTGCGTTATCGCGTTGCATGTCACAGTCATTGATTCATCAAGACAGGTAATAGTAATGTTGTATAGGTAAAGTAATGAGAGAAAAATGATAGCAATAAATATTGATCCATGAGAAAAATTGTAAATGCCTTTGATAGATTGAACAATTCTATTGAACATTTGAAGATCTTGTTGCAGGAATTAAAATGCGAAAAAGGAAATCATTTTGTGAAGAAAAACAATGGATAGTGCTTGTTTTAGCCTTGCTACCCCGAGGCTTGTCGGGCTTTGGTTGTCCCGATAGTCCAATTCTTGAGGTATGTCCCTCTACTCACATCCTGTATGGAAGGGCCTTCCTCCCCCCCTTCTCAAGAATAACACAGTAGTCCATATCACCGTCCTCGAGAAACAAGTTCATTATTGCTACAAGTGCTTCTTCTTTGTCTGATCCATAATAATGTCGGCCTGTTGGAAGGTCTACTTCAGATGTGGTACTGGCTTCTCCAAAGGGTAGTAAGGACCACGCCAAGGTGGCGACCAGTCATTATATTCTTGCTAGGTATAGTCGTACCCCAGACCAAAAGTGGTGCCATGGCTTTTGATCTTGATAGGCTTGGAGATTTCTTGGAGGTTCTTGCCGAGCCCTTTTCCAGGATCGTACCCACTCTAGCTTAGTATACTCTCGATATTGCTATCCCACCATTTGTCTTTGTCGATAGCATTGACCCGTTCAATGTGGTGGTAAGTTTCTCCACCTAGCTTCCTTCTTCCCTCGATTACCGGAATAGTTTGGCGGCTGTAAATAGGGTTGTTACCATCACCATGAATAATCACCTCTTGGTGATTCCATTCGAATTTTCACTGCTTGATGCAGCGTTGATGCTACGACCCCAGCATCATGGATCCAGGGTCGTCCTAATAACAAGTTGTAGGACGCTGGTACATCTATCACTTGGAATTCCACTTCGAACCAAGTTGGCCCCATTTGCAGGCATAGGCTTATCTCACCAATGGTGGACCTTTGAGATCCGTCGAAAGCTTTCACATTAATTGCTCCATCCTTTATCTCATGCAATCCTTTGCCCAATTTCTTAAGAGTTATCAACGGAAAGATGTTAAGATTGGATCCTCCATCGATAAGGACTCTGGTGATGAAATAATCTTCGCATTGCACAATGATGTGCAACGCTTTGTTATGGACCAACTCTTCAGGAGGCAGCTCGTCCACATGGAAAGTGATCTTATGGCTTTCCAACACTTGGCCCACCATATTGGCCATTTCCCCACTGGTGATATTGTTCGGCACACATGCTTCGTTCAACACCTTCAACAAAGCACTCTTATGAGTCTCAGAATTCTGCAACAAAGAGAGAATGGATATTTGTGATGGCGTCTTGTTCAATTGGTCCATGATCGTGTACAACTTGGCCTGTACATTCCTCCAAAGTTCGTCCGGACCCGTCTCAATTAGGGGAGGCCGATTGGAAGCCTGCCTACTGGATTTAGCCAGATGTTTAGGGGTATAGACTCTACCGGTTCTTATCATACCCTGTGATGCGATAACTTCTTCAGTCTTGCCCTTGCCTTTTGTTCTCACCTTGGCTGTATAGTCCTAAGGTATAGCATTTGTATAGAAAGGTGGCGTGGTTGACATCACCACTAGGATTGGTGCGACTATCCTTACTTCAAATGGAATATGTGCCTGGGGTGGAAATGTTGCAACCTCAAATAGGGCAAGGGCATTTGTTGGAGACACGAACTCAACTTCAATTGGTACTGGTGTCTTTGCAGGTTCAAACTCAAGAGGTATGGACATATTTACCTCAGCATCCTCAGACGGTTGAATCTGGACTATGATCGGTTTGAGAGTGACCTTCCGGTTTCTTTGGGTCATCGCCTTCTGTGATCAACCCGATTGATCCCTCAGGATCCCAATCATCTTCTATTTCAATCATGTGGATACCTCCACCCTTATGGTCTGGTAGAGGATTGTTGCAAACGTTCGGAGCGGATTCTTTTGCAAAAATGATCTTGTTATCAATCGGGGACTGTATTTTGTCTTTGAAAGAGCAGCATTCATCGATGGTGTGCCCCTTCATGCTGGAATGGTATGCACATTATTTGTTTGGGTTAACCCACTGGGAAGGATTCTCAAGGGTTACAGCAGGGATGAGGGTGACATAACCATCAACTTTGAGCTTCTCATACAGATGGTCGATGGGTTCAGCGATGGCAGTATACTGGTTTGGAGGTCTGCGATCAAAATTAGGACAAGGTCTAGGGAAGTTTTGGCGTGCAGGGGGTGATTGGTAATGGGATGGATGGGAATTATAAGCGTGGTAAACAGGAGCGGGTTGGGAGTATCTGGGTGAAGTAGGTTGATATGTCGGTGGTGGAGATGATTGATAAGTTGGTGGTGGAGCTTGGTATGCGGGTGAGGGTGCTTTGTAATTCGGGGTTGGATGGTATGTGAGTGGTGGTGTTGGGTAGATTTGGTATTTGAGTGGGGACTTGGCTCTCTGTGCAACCATCACGGCTCCCATGTCCCTTTTCTTGGACACAACACCGGACTGTAAAACCTTATTCGTAGCTTGTAAGGCTTCAAAATTTGTGACCATACCACTTTTAATGCCTTCTTCAATCCTTTCCCCCAACTTGATAATATCAGAGAATTTTTGGTTCTCAATCATCACCAATCGTTCATAGTACTGCGGGTCCTGGGCCCGGACAAAGAACTTGTTCATCTGCTCATCTTCTAAGGCGGGCCTGACCTTAGCAGCTTCGGACCTCCAGCAAGTAGCATACTTGCAAAATGTCTCTGTGGGATTCTTCTTCAAATTCTGAATATAGAACACGTCTGGTGCATTTTCTGTATTAAATCTGAATATGTCCATAAAGTTAGTTGCCATGCTCACCCAGTTTGACCACTTCTTGGGATCTTGGATGATGTACCAAGACAACGCATCTCCTTTCAAACTCCTCATGAACAATTTCATGCGGATCCTTTCATCCTTCCCCACTCCAACCAGCTTGTCACAATAAGTCCTCAGATGGACCCTTGGATCACCTGTACCATCAAATATTTCAAACTTCGGAGGTTTGTACGCCTCAGGTAGTTCGACATCAAGTTGTATGTAGAGGTCCTCATAATTCAACCCTTCGAGTCCCTTGTGCCTCGACGCCTTGAACCCGGGTGGTCAGCTTCCTAAGTTCCTCGGCCAAATTCTTGATAAGCAGGTCCTTTTAATCAGACTCAGGTATGTTTGGGATATGAGAAGTGGAGTGTGCCATGGTCTCCACATAGATAGGATTGTTAGGGTGGCCTGATGCATGGGTGTATAAATGGTCGTTTATGGAGTCTTGAGGTTTTGGGATAGGTAGTAGAGTGTTGTTTGGGGTATGTCAGATGTTGCATTGGTTCTTTGGTGGAATAGTGTGATGGCGAGGTGCGGGATGATTCTACTTTTTTGGGATGTTCTGAGGAGGTGTAGGGTTTTGAGTGTTTGGAAAGTTGACGTCTGGGACGTTGAGGGAGAATGACAGGTTGGCCAGATTTCGAACCTGATCAAGTTCTTCTTGGAATTTCAATCACTTCTATTCGAGTGGTGACATATTCTCATTAGGAACCCGACTACCCTGGCCATCAGTGGCCTCAACTCGTTCTGCTGTGATATCCTTCCTGATGTTGTTTAAATCTTCCATTTTATTCTTGCCTTTGTTCTTGCCTTTAGGAGGACTAGGAGGAGCAGTGGGTGGAGGGCCCCTGGATCTTGTGAGATAAGCTGATGATGCCAAAGTGCACGAACTAACCTTTGGGGAGGGGAATAAATAAAGAAAGAAACAAAAAAAAGGTAGCCAAGTTAATGAGGATTATAAAAAAGTATTGCAGTATTTAAACACATAGTGTGGAAATGTAAAGTGCGTCCTAATTTGGGAACATCTTTTGTGCCCGAGGTAGGCCTAGCAACAAATTGATTTGGAGAACATAAAATTCTAAATGCCTCATTTTATTGATAAGAAAATAGACAAATCTCAAAATGACACTAAATAAACAGGAAGTAAAGGTTACTAATGGACGTTGGCCTTATTACGTTGATAAAGTAAAGAAACACATTCCTATCTACTTGGTCCCAGAAGGACCTTCCCCAGAATCGGCATTCTTGCTTCTCTCGAACAGCTTTTCCAACTCGTGAAGTCCCAGCAGCAGGTATGCTCTGGCTAGATGTCTGCCTTCGGTCCCCTCAGACTTTTGACAGTCTTTGACCCTCGTGACGAATTTTTCCTCCAGCTCGACTATACCTCGTTCCAAGTATCCTAACCTCTTGTTGGTGCTGATAGCCATGTTTTTCCACTCCTCGATAAACTGCTTGTTAGACTCATGTATTTCGTGGTGCTCATCCTCACATTCTTTTTTGCAGCTGGTTGAATTTGACTTGCGCCTCAGCCTTTTCATCTAAAACCCTGTGGCCTTGAACATACCCTGACTTGCCCATACCATCCAAATTATCTTCCAACAAACCAGAATAGAAAGGGGCGCAACCGACATGATATCTGTCTGGCTCGATGGTGTCCTTCTCCAGTACAATCTTGTAGTGCCACATGTGCTGGGTTTGGCACTTGTGAAGACTATCATCATTTTTGAAGTCAACTCAAATATGGCTCATATTGTCGACCCTGGGTATGACTTTCTTCCTACCCTCTTGCCTCATAACTCGAAGAGGGACGTAAAAGTATGTTCCTCTTAGACCAATCAGTGTCAGGAATGGTGCATCTCTGGAACGGGAGATGAACTCCTCTGTCGGAAACCACTCGAACACCCATTGGACCTGTTCTTTTGTCAGACTATCAAAGAGCTCAACCTATCTTTTGGCATTCTCAGGCTGAGTGAACATGTCGGGGATGTAACTCATTCTCTTTGGATGGTGGAAAGTGATGTGGTCATCCCATACCCTTCGATGAATTTCTTGTCGGTATTTGCCCTTTTGGAGATGTTCCATGAGCCAAAGCTGAAGTAGTAGATTGCAGCCTTCGAAGTGTCTCGCTCCTCGTTGACACTTTTCCAAGGCTCAATATATGTCTGCAATGATAATGGGCACAACGCTGAAGTTTTGTGCACCAATCCCTTCCATTAGTGTTTTGGTTACCATGGCTAGTCTAGTATGGATTCTCTCCCTATTAATTGGAAACACGATCAAACCCAAGAAGCAAAACATAAAGACGAAGACTCTACGATGGATGTGTCCCAAGGATGTGATGGCAAACTCGTCATGGTAGGTACAATATGATTTGTTGTGACTGTACCTTTTGTACAAATAGTCAAAAGGGATGTACGATTCTTTTAAGCATACCAGTTCTGCATTCTTCTTCAAACCCATTATTTTAAGGAAACCTTTGTTTGTGCGGTTCTCAGCCATTAGCAAACCCAGGGTTTCCTACACTAGGCCAGACAGTCCTCCTATTTCTTCCAGCAAAGGTGTCGTTTCGATGTCCCCAAAGCGGAACACGGCCCTTTCATAGTCCCAGAACAGGGTAACAGCCTCTTTGTCATTTTGTTAAGCTGGACTTCTAGGAGAGATGGTAGATTGCCCAAGTATTTTCTGACGAGAGCTTTGTCACTAGAGTGCAGATCTTCCCACCAACTCAGCAGTATCGGGGGGATATTGGAGACCATGCCGAATCTGGGGACTTCATGCCTCATATTTCTACAAGGAAAACAAGGTTAGGCTCTTACCCCCGCCAGACTCGACTATTTAATATCAACAATTAGCATGAAGCATTTGGTTCTCCAAATAAATGCACATAACATGATGACATCCGTTTGGGTTTAGGAAACCCAATGGACTTTGGACAAGGATTTCTTAAAAGCTATCGTGCAGACAACACTTTAGCTCGGCTAGGTTTGACCATGATGCATGCAACAATATAACAGAGTAAGGTTTCTATGGGGTATTAGACTGGTACCCTTAATAGGACAACTCAAGGGGTAAAGGCACAGAATAGTCGACTGCACCGCTGATCGACTAGTTTTACCGCAAATAAGCCTTTCCGAATTCAGGGGGTAATAATATAGGAAGAGAGCAACCACTCATCAAGCGTTGCTATAGTATTTGTTTGTCACGATTGGAGTATGAATGTTGAGCATGATTATGCAATAATAAACATTAAAAGTAGGTTGTCATGTATTTGCATGTTAAGAAAGCGGTAAATACAACAATTATAATTTAAAGCAGTTACAAAGGAAAACAAGGGAACATGTCAGTTTTGTGGAAAGAATAAATACTTGTAAGAGAAAAACAATTAATTGCACATAAAAGGGGAGAAAAGGAAAGGGTGAAAATATCAAACAAAGCGTACTCTGACAAATTCACAAAGCGGTTTGTAGTGGTAAAAGCTTGTAATCCCCAGTAGAGTCGCCACGCTGTCGCGGCCCCTTTTTTTTTCCTCGCAGAGTCCAGAGTTTATGACATTTTGTATAGAAAACTCATTCCTTTTGGGAAAAAAGGGGTTTTGCATTTATGAAGAGTCGCCACCTAACGATTTTTTAGGCGCGTTAGGGCACCAAAGGGTTTATTATAACTACATTGATAACCAGAGATAGGGTAAGGGCTTGAAATTATCCTAAGGGGAAGGTGTTAGGCACCCCTCAGGATCCACAGGTGTGGTTCCCGGCCAAACAACTTTTGTGAATTTGTACAACTTTAGCAAACAAACAAGGGCTCAAATAATAGGGGATTTAAGTCTCAAGTACACGGATGTTTGAAAAAAAGAAGTTTAGATTTTGAAAAGAGTTACAATCTAAGCATGTAAAAAGTAAAGGGTATCCTAGGTTTATAATATGAATCACATCAATGCAATACACGGTATGACACTCCTCAAAGAGGGGCTACACGGGTATTAGTGCACCGGTCATCATATCCATATTCTACCCTTTCCCACCTCGTGAAGGTAACTAAAGCGCGTGTTGGTCACGAACTCTAATGCATGCTGTTACCCGTTCCTTTCCTATCAGTCCTGGAGGATTTTAGGACTTCTATCCTATAAGGGAGGTGCTAGGCTGACCCTCAAGTTTTAAAGGTAAAATACTAGAGCGACATATAATAAACAAGTAGGATTGTAGATAAAAAGGGGGAAAACAGGAAAGGGCTCACATATACCTCCTCACACATTGCACATAAACAACATGTCTCATACACAAATTGAGGGCAGTATTGTTAATTAAAACCCTAAAGCATGATGTCTAGGTGTTTTTCAGAATGTATGCAGATATTCAGACTTGTCTTATGACTCAAAAGGAATCCTAATCAGTTTGGCTACTGAGTTAGAACCTGTTGAGTATTAGGCAGCATATACAAAGGAGCGGATTTCCAGTTTTTAACAGTTTGATCACCTCAGGCTTGCCTAGGTGTAAGACATTATACCAGTTTCAGAAGTTAGAAAAAGAAAAATGTTTGAGATTAGATCACCTAAACATGCTGTTCTAGGTGTTCAATTATTACCAATTATTTAGAAAATCAAAGGAAGTTGTTTAGTACCATTTTATGCATTAATAGTTAAACTAGGTGCACTTAAGCGAGCATAAAAATCCTGAAACATGATATCTAATGCACAAGTAGGAATTCAGAATGAGGCAGAATCCTAAACAGGCTTTCTATCAGCACAAATATTACATCGTTAAATATGACTTTCAAAATATGCGAAGAGGAGATTCTCATTAGGTTGTTTATCCTAAAACAAGATTTTTAAGTGTGCATGGCAGAACTGTCACGACCCAAAAGCTATGGGTTGTGATGGCGCCGGACACCACTGTCAGACAAGCCAACTCCTTAATCAGTTGAAATGCCTTCCTGTTTAACAATTTCGAAATCGTTGCCTTTATTGCATTTCATAATCAAATAAATAAATTTTT
>ML453413.1:91547-125657 GCA_005239535.1 Nicotiana rustica
GAAGAAGTAGTGACGAGAGGTCGACTCGATACTCACTAAGGTCTAACAGTAATAAAGTAAGCAAGATGTAAGGGAAACTGTAGGCAAGTAAAAAAAATAATCAAGTACATCAATATCCGGCAACAACAAATAACAATCTCAAATCAAACAAGTTTGGTATCCGCCGTGGTGTATAGCCCGCTCCCATATGGTACTCACTCACATCGCTCCGGCATGGCGTACTGCCCGATCCCATCCTATAAATCTTCGTCGTGGCGTACGGCCCGATCCCACCCTGTAGTCTCAATCTCCGCTGTGGCGTACGACCCGATCCCACCCTGTAGTCTTCGCCGTGGCGTACGACCCGATCCCATAATATACTCTCTCATCACTCTACGGCACGATCCCATAATATAATCAATCATCACTCTGTCGTGGCGTACGGCCCGATCCCATAACATAACAAACCATCATTCTGCCGTGGCGTACGATGTGATCCCATCCCGTGATTCTCTTATCACACTTAAATCAAGCCAAGTATCACAATGTTTAAAGACAACAATACCAATCACACAAGTATACAAGTCATATCTATGCTACAACAGGGAAAAACAATGAACATGTTGTGTCCTAACTACCCGGACGAAAAAGTAGTAGCCACTACGTTCAGACACTCGTCACTCAGTGCGTACGTAGCCCCCAAACAAGATCACATAGCAAACAAGGTTACCTAGAGGGACAATTTCCCTCTTACGAGGTTAGAAAGGACACTCATCTTTTGTCAAATCTACCCCTCGGACCACAATTGCGCCCGGAACTCCGAACTCTCCACCCGAGGACTCGCAACTAGCAAAAAGGTATACAATAATATCAATGCATGCACAAAGCGGGAAGTTATCCTAGTTATTCAATAAAATCTTCTTGAAGAATTCCCAAATTCCAACCCCGGTCCCTCATGATCAAATTCCGAAAATTCTCGAAGGGATCACTCACCCTTAGCCTAAGGATCATTAAGGTGTGATTCCTTCTTGAATTCAAGGCCTAAAATGGAAAATCACAAAATCCTCAAGAACCCAAAAATTACTACCTAATTCTATGATTTTTGATAATTTAGTAGTGAATTTAACTAGGAATTAATGTTTGAAACTAGTAAAACTATGGAATTTACTTACCTCAATAACAGTGGTGGAAGGTCTCTTGAAGAACTCTCTTAAAACTTGAGGAGGAAGGTGAAAATGGAGGAAATATGCTAAGTCCCGTATTTAATAAAACTGCCCAGGGATTCCTTAATTGCGATCGCGACAAGGGCCCTGCGATCACGAAGGCCAACTGGCCAGACCTCTGCGATTGCGAAGACCAACTGGCCAGACCTTTGCGATCGCGGCAGAGGTCCTGCGATCGCGAAGAGCAAACTCACCCGGCCCAGACGCGACTGAGTGCGATCGCAAAGGGGAAACTGCGATCGCAGAGAACAATCAACAGCCCAGCAAAATCCTTCTCCGCGATTGCAACCCACCTTCTGCGATCGCAGAGAAGGAAACCAGATAGTAGAAATTTCTGGTTTTTCTAACTTAGCTCCCGGGGGTCTAAAACACACCCGAGCCCTTCGGGACCCTGTCCAAAAGCACCGACAAGTCTGTATTCATGATACGGACTCGCTCGAACTTCCAGAACACGAAGAACAACAACAAAACTCAAAATTCAACCCCGAAACCAAATTGAATCAACTTAAGAACTTAAGAAATTCTAGAATTCACTTCAATGCGCCGCACCGGCCTATACTACTCGGAATGACTTCAAATTTTGCAGACAAGTAATAAATGACATAACGGAACTGTTCCTGATCTCGGAATTTCATTCGGACCTCGGGAACATAAAATCACATTCCAAACCAAATTTCAAATTCTATGAGATTCTCAAAACTTCATTAACTCTAATTTCTCATTTTGATCCGAAACCCGTCAAATCAAGTCCGATTCTTACCAAATTTCACAGATAACTTAAATAACACATATTGAACTTGTTCCGGGCTCCGAAATCATAATACGAGCTCGACAGCACAAGTTTCACATCAAGGTTCATTTTCATAAGCCTTTAATATTTTAATAAAACAATTTCCTATAAAAATTCATTTCTAGGACTTGGGTGCTCGGAATTTGATTCCGGGCATACGCCCAAGTCCCATATTTTTCTATGGACCTTCCGGGACTGTCTGATCACTGGTCCGGGTCCGTTTACCAAAGTCAACTTTATTCAATTAATTATCATAAATTCAACTCTTTATCAAGTTTCCACATAAAGGCTTCCTGGCTACGTGCCCGGGCTACGCACGCACATCGAGGTGAGATTGACAGAGGCTTTCGGGGCCTCGAAACACAGTCATAAATAAATTTACATAAGATGACCTTTTGGGTCATCACAATTTACTTAGAATTCCAGTCTTACTCAATTTCCTCAACTTAAGGCTTCTGAAATGAGAATTTTCCTTTCAATTAACCCCAAACCTCCTGATTTCAGCTCTGACAATACACACAAGTCACAATACCCGAAATGAAGTTGTTCATGCCTCCCAACTACTGAACGACGCGCTGGATCTTAAAACGACCGGTCGGGTCGTTACATTCTCCCCCACTCAAACAGACGTTCGTCCTCGAACGTGCCAAGAGCTGCTCTTGAGTCATTTGAAATCACTGCTTAGCACCTTGTGCACCTACCCGTGCTACTAAAACCCCGCTGAGAACACAAGCTTGATCAAATCTGAAGATATCCTTTTCTTATACACACAATACGTTCCGAACTCGGTTCCAACAACCTGAAATTCTCCGCCATGCCTGATGCTAACATTTGAACACCGTATTAACTACCACACGAGGCACCAGAACACAACTGCGCGCCTTTGCTGAATCAACACCATTCACTGCATAGTTCATCATCTGGCCACAATAACGCTCCCTGAACCTTAATAGCCAGAATTCTGCGAATTTGATGCTCTCAAGGCACCTTATCAGATACATTCATACATTCTGCTATACTGCTGACGATATCACAACAACGGAAGAGATGTGTAGAAATTCATAACCATTTGTAGAGTTAACCACACGTTGAAATCTTTTCTCTAACCTTAGATCATCATCTCATTGCAAACCAATAATAGCAACTCCCTTGCAATATACTCACATAATCCTAACACACTGATCCCAAATTAATAAATCTCATCTCACCCAGATGAACTGCTCAGATAACCAGCCACCTCAGGCATAACCAACAGTCTCACACGATGCCATAATACGCCAAAAAAAAGCCACAACTCGAACACGACACATAAGGAAACGACATCAGGAAGGGACTACCCGACTCACGCTATAAATATGAACTTTCCCCAAAGAAATAGGAAGTAAAACACAAGAATAGTCATTATAGGAGTCTTGCGCAACATCACACTGCTGTGGCGCGCAACCCGATCCAAATAACATACCCGTGGCGTCGTGCCACCCGATCCCATCATATAATTTACATAAAGAAGTATATACACAAAGTTGAATTGCTCACTAATACAATTTACTGACATCGGTCACAAGCACGCTGAGTGCATAATACCATTCTGGGGAGACAGATAGAGCCACATGCCACAAAACTCAAGCACAACTGAGGTGCGATATATAATCTGAATCTCAAGAGCCATTCTGCTCACTTAACATCATCGCCACGCGGAATCTCAACACATAAGAATTTATCAATCCGTTTCACACACACACGGCACAATCATAATATCACATGAATTTGACGAAGACGGGACAACACCTGATATACCAATACCCCTCTATGAGGAGCGCTATATAGAAATGAGCACATCTGGCTCGCATGAAGCCCATAGTCTTGTTTAAATCCATCCATTCACTTCAAGCCAGTTCTGCTCGCACTGAACTAGGTTAATAACCTTACCTGGGCCCGTAAACCCACCTTTTTCTCATAATACACAAGAGCGATCATCATAGCAGGGACAAACACCCCACACTCCACAACCAATTGGACCAAACGCCTTTAAGGCATATATCCTCAATTAAGCAATATTGCATTTCCTTATACTTGGTCCAAATCTTCAATCAATCAGGTGACTACAAGTCACACTTACATAATCTTCCCGGGATCACGCTCCCACGACTTTTCACACAGGTAGCCAGTATGCACATCCATAGTACCGACCACCCTAAGGCTGTAAAACAACTCAAGGACCCGTTATCAGGATACGAGGCCTCTTTCACCAAACACCGATCTCAGGTGACATTGAAGACAACATCAGTTTCCTTGCTCATCTGAGCTCATGACATCCTTGTCAACACAAACTGAAATCTCGATTCTTAACTCCAGTTACATACTGCTTACTACACCTAACATGCCGATAAGGGATGGAACAAGAATTCTGTCCTAACTCCTGAACCACTAATAAGGTGAACACTCACCACATATAGAAATCTTTCACTTGCCTCAATTCATGAAAACCACAGCAACATACAAGTGAGTTCTCACCCTCACAATACATACAAATCCTTAAGTAGTGGACTGAACCACCCTAACCTTCCGGGATCCGCCTACACCTGACAGGCCATAGCATTTGAATGCTTCCGAGTGAAATCTATTACGATGGCCGACAAGCCCCACACACATCTGTACAAACCATACACATGCCCAATCATACCGAAGGAACTGATCACTACCGAACATGCACCGTTTCCTCATGGCTAACCAATCCAGCTTCTCTTAATCATCTTTAATTGCCTCAAAGATAATAGTATCTCCTTTCAAATCATAGTAACTCAACCCTCACTCGTCCCGAGTGACCTTGATTCACGAGACCATGCTGCCTAAACTCCGCAACCCATCTCACAACCTCCTGAAAATCTTTCTACAACTCGGAGTTTATTTCTCTCACTCTTCCAACACTATCATGCATGTTGAAATAACATAGAACACTCCAACTAGTCTCCTTCTCCTCAGAGATTATACTGCAAAAACTCGATTCTTAATCATACTGCTGCCTGAAACCCTTACACACCACAGTTTCAAACTTTAGAATTCACTAGGACCGCTGTTAGGAGTCACCCACTCTGGGTGGCCCCGAATACAATCAACTCCAAGGCTCTGCTAGCACATGAACATGCTTTCAATGAAGCACGTGACTGAGTCACTTCCCTTACAATTTGCCTATCTCTTAAGCACCAATTCTTAGTCTTCCAGAGCCTAACCCTGGTCCAATAGGACCAACTTCGCACACATTTATCGAATGCCATGCTCAATTATCGCTATACTCCTTTCCCTTAGTTGTAACATCTTGCCGAAACGCCAACAAATCCACTATTCCATGAGAGCACAATCCTACGACCCAACTTCAGGTGGTGGGACTCCCCCACTTAGCCCGAAGCTACTTCTTGCACCGCTCTAGTCCATGCTGAGATCCTTTTCTCCTTTGATGACATGACATTGTCCCACCAATCCACCAAATTCTTCTGAATTCTCCTGTTAGCCTCCCTTAAATATTTGAATTTTCTAACACCATTCACACATTCTACCTCCTACCGACTAGCCACTGGGACTCCGCACAGAACTTGCCATCCCTACAACCACTAACCTACTAACAGAAGACCACCCACCCGAGGAAACTAGCCATCTGACACCTACCATTATGCTATGATTCTCACTTTCTACAATATCAAGACCCCCATCCTATGCCTGTATCCATTTACCAACTTTACTAATCCGTCCGCTCTTCCTGGACATCTACTAACTGCACTACTACATCTTCTGATTCACCACTATGCTGCCGCTCTCGCACTTGGTCCAACTTATTCCCTCAAGCGTTACCTGACTTCCTCTCCTTACACCTGATCTTTTAGAATTGGCACCACTGCCCAGCACTTCACATATCTTCCTCCGTCGAATGGTGCCCACTTGCTGCCTCAATTGAATACCATTCTCCGTAGCTCTTAAACCAGTAGATCCCCCGCAACTTTAAATCCTTACGAAGATCATCTTCCTCGAGCCGCATTCATTAAAAGTGTGTATTCAATACAGAACCACAACACCCCACGATCTCCGACGAACGCTTCTTCAACACTAATTCACAACAGTCCAATCCAACGCAACCAAATAGCTGCAACGTCGGTGAACTTAACACATTCCATTTGATTAAAGGTGACGATAGCTTATTACAAGTGAGTACTCCACCTCACTTGGAAACACAAATCCTTACCACTTTATCATCCCAAGACCAGATCATTTGTAATCCAAATGCCTCTCCCCCGACGGAACAAAATACTGAAATCTCAAAACCCTACTCTGAGAAGACCTCCCTTCAAACCGTTCATTACCCCAATACATGGGCAAGCATTCTATCCTCATATCAACATCACGCCATAACCATTCGTAAGTTTCATAACCACCTGAGCATGGCCCTCAAAATTCTCAAAATTACAGCTACCGAGCTGAGACGACATAAAATCCTTTCGCAAAACAATGATGATAGCCTTAATGAACTATGTTGGGAGAAACATCCCGCACCACATCTGTAGTATCATTAAAAGTTCTCAACCCTTGATTCATAACAAGCGCTTCGCGACGCATAAGATTGAGTAGGAAGAAGCACAAGCATAAGCCTTAAAGGTATCAATTCGCACAATGAGGAATCAAGAAGGGAAGTACTCCTAACAGCCATGTAGCCTCCCAAAGATAAGTACAGACGTCTCCGTACCAATTCTCATGACTCTACTAGACTTGCTCATGACTCGTAAAACCTACGGGAACCTAGGGCTCTGATACCACATTGTCACAACACAAAACCTATGGGTTGTGATGGTGCCGAACACCAATGTCAGGCAAGCCAACCCCTTAATCAGTTGAAATGCCTTCCTGTTTAACAATTTCGAAATTGTTGCCTTTATTGCATTTCATAATCAAATAAATAAATTTTTGTAAAGTAAACACGATAAGAAATCTATTTAATCCAATAAAACAAGACTCAACACATCCCCAGAACCCGGTGACACAAATACATGAGCATTTTCTAAGAATTTATACAATTATACAACTGTTGTCCGAGAAATAAATGGGACAAAGCCAATAGATATAACCTGTAAGTACACAGAAGGGAGACTTCGGCAGCTGTGGAACGCTTCTGGATGAATGCAGCCCGTATAAGTCCCCAAATCGATCATTGTACTAAAAAGGAACATGTGCAACAAAATGCACAGAAAGTGTAGTATGAGTACGTATACATATATGTACCCAGTGAGTATCCCGTCTAATCTCGAAGAAGTAGTGACGAGAGGTCGACTCGATACTCACTAAGGTCCAACAGTAATAAAGTAAGCAAGATGTAAGGAAAACTGTAGGCAAGTAAAACAAATAATCAAGTACATCAATATCTGGCAACAACAAATAACAATCTCAAATCAAACAAGTTTGGTATCCGCCGTGGCGTACGGCCCGCTCCCATATGGTACTCACTCACATCGCTCCGCCATGGCGTACAGAGCGATCCTATCCTGTAAATCTTCGCTGTGGCGTACGGCCCAATCCCACACTGTAGTCTCAATCTCCGCCGTGGCGTACGGCCCGATCCCATCCTGTAGTCTTCACCGTGGCGTACGGCCCGATCCCATAATATACTCTCTCATCACTCTACCGTGGCGTACGACCTGATCCCATAATATAATCAATCATCACTCTACCGTGGCATACGGCCCGTTCCCATAACATTATCAACCATCACTATGTCGTGACGTACGGCCCAATCCCATCCCGTGATTCTCTTATCACACTTAAATCAAGCCAAGTATCACAACGTTTAAAGACAACAATACCAATCACACAAGTATACAAGTCATATCTATGCTACAACAGGGAAAAACAATGAACATGCTGTGTCCTAACTACGCGGACGAAGCGGTAGTAGCCACTACGTACGGACTCTTGTCACTCGGTGCGTACGTAGCCCCCAAACAAGATCACATAGCAAACAAGGTTACCTAGAGGGACAATATCCCTCTTACGAGGTTAGAAAGGAGACTAACCTTGTGTCGAATCTACCCCTCGGACCCCAACTCCGAACTCTCCACCCGAGGACTCGCAACTAGCCAAAAGGTATACCATAATATCAATGCATGCACAAAGCGGGAAGTTATCCTAGTTATTCAATAAAATCGCTATTCTTGAAGAATTCCCAAATTCCAACCCCGGTCCCTCATGATCAAATTCCGAAAATTCTCGAAGGGATCACTCACCCATAGCCTAAGGATCATTAAGGTGTGATTCCTTCTTGAATTCAAGGCCTAAAATGGAAAATCACAAAATCCTCAAGAACCCTAATATTACTACCTAATTCTATGATTTTTGATAATTTAGTAGTGAATTTAACTAGGAATTAATGTTTGAAACTAGTAAAACTATGGAATTTACGTACCTCAATAACAATGGTGGAAGGTCTTTTGAAGAGCTCTCTAAAAACTTGAGGAGGAAGGTCAAAAATGGAGGAAATATGCTAAGTCCCGTATTTAATAAAACTGTCCAGGGATTCCTTAATTGCGATCGCGACAAGGGCCCTGCGATCGCGAAGGGCAACTGGACAGACCTCTGCGATCGCGAAGACCAACTGGCCGGACCTCTGCGATCGCGACAGAGGTCCTGCAAACGCGAAGAGAAAACTCACCCGGCCCAGACGCGACTCAGTGCGATCGCGAGAAAAGGCTGTGATCGCGAAGGTGTAGAACCCAGACCTCTGCGATCACAAAGGGGAAACTGCGATCGCAGAGAATAATCAACAGCCCAGCAAAATCCTTCTCCGCGATCGCAACCCACCTTCTACGATCGCAGAGAAGGAAACCAGATAGAAGAAATTTCTGGTTTTTCTAACTTAGCTCCCAGGGGTCTAAAACTCACCCGAGCTCCTCGGGACCCCGTCAAAACGCACTAACGAGTATGTATTCATGAAAACACACTGACAAGTATGTATTCATGATACGGACTCGCTCGAACTTCCGGAACACGAAGAACAACAACGAAACTCAAAATTCAACCCCGAAACCAAATTGAATCAACTTAAGAACTTAAAAAATTCTAGAATTCACTTCAATGTGCCGCACCGGCCTATACTACTCGGAATGACTTCAAATTTTGCAGACAAGTCCTAAATGACATAACGAAACTGTTCCCTGCCTCAGAATTTCATTCGGACCTCGGGAACATAAAATCACATTCCAAACCAAATTTCGAATTCTATGAGATTCTCAAAACTTCATTAACTCTAATTTCTCATTTTGATCCGAAATCCGTCAAATCAAGTCCGTTTCTTACCAAATTTCACAGATAACTTAAATAACACATATTGAACCTGTTCCAGGCTCTGAAATCATAATACGGGCCCGGCAGCACATGTTTCACATCAAGGTTCATTTTCATAAGCCTTTAATATTTTCATAAAATAATTTCCTATAAAAATTCATTTCTCGGACTTGGGTCCTCGGAATTCGATTTCGGGTATACGCCCAAGTCCCATATTTTCCTACGGACCTTCAAGAACTGTCAGATCATTGGTCCGGGTCCGTTTACCAAAAATGTTGACCAAAGTCAACTTTATTTAATTAATTATCATAAATCCAACTCTTTATCAAGTTTCCACATAAAGTCTTCCCGGCTACGCGCCTGGGCTTTTAGGGCCTCGAAACACTGTCATAATTAAATATACATAAGATGACCTTTTGGGTCATCACAGTTTACTCAGAATTCTAGTCTTACTCAATTTCCTCAACTTAAGGTTTCTGAAATGAGAATTTTCCTTTCAATTAACCCCGAAATTCCTGAATTTCAGCTCTGACAATACACACAAGTCACAATACCCGAAATGAAGTTGTTCATGACTCCCAGCTGCTGAACGACGTGCTGGATCTCAGAACGACCGGTCGGGTCGTTACAAGGACAAATATGCATGAGCTTATAATAGTAATTATGTTGCTGTCATTAACCCTATATCAGGATTTCTGAGTGACATGAGATGTTGAATGCAATACCATAAATCCTAGGTAATATGATATGCATGGCATGCTTGACATGTTGTATCTAGACATGGTTGCTATTGCACATATAAGAAAAGTAAACCTAGAAGCATGATCTCTGCCCTTTACTTATGCTATAGCATGCATATCCCCACCCATTTTCATTATCCACCCCAAGATTGTTCTATACAAATAATTATTACAAGCCTTTTAATATGAATTACATAACCAAAAGAAAAGGAAGAAGTAAACTATAGGAAGCCTTCGTAATAGGCCCAAGTCTCCAGGTCCTCAATGCCATGTGTTATTTCACAACCTTTCATAATCCAGGTGTGTCTGAGTTCTCTAAGGACCTCAAAGGATCCCGGCCAGTGCTCACACCCAGATTTCTTAGCCAAGATGGAGTAAGTGTAGTATGGAAGGGCCAACTCTTGTGTGTCAAAGTTTAGAGGGAGCTCAAAGGTCCCAAAGCAATGCTCACACGAGAGGGGCAGAACCTAATGTCTTAGAGTATAGTGAAAGTGCTCATAGTACTGAGGAGCTTGAGTAAGAAACTATTTTAAAACAATTTTGAGAGAAAGAGAGAGAGACTTAACGAAAATAGTTTTTCATAGCAAAGATTTTAACTGATGAAAATAGTTTTTGGGAAAACATCAATTTCAAACAAAGCAAAGCTAGTATCACATAAAAGACCCAGGGTGAAGGGTGAGAGGGTTTGAGGGACAATATAGAACATGTGAGGCAGACATAAGCACATATAGTCATACAATCTAAGAGTTCCTAAGGGTTCAAAGGAGATCAGAGGTATAACAAAGTGTCAAATTAGATTAACATATCAACCAAACAACTGATATCATGATTGAACTAATATATTAGTCACCAGCATGGAGATTCACATAAGGAGAAGATGCTAAGTGTAGAGAGACACATTGGTCATTTGTGAGTAAGTGAACTAAACTTGTAGAGGAGATTCATAACACAAATAAGGTGAAACTAAACATGTAGAGGGATTCAGAATTCTAGTTGCATGTTGAACAACAAAATCATAAGTAGGAGCATATTAAAAATACAAGGAATTGAACTAGTAATAGAAACATATTGGTTTGATGACTGAAGCATAAATTAGAACTTACCAGTATAACAGAGAGAGCAGTAACACCAAAGATGAGGTTAAGAGATGGATAGGAATTAGCCTTGGCTTGTAGCCGGCTAATTCAGATCAGTAACAAGTAGCACAGAAAGAGAGAGAGAGCAGGTTTAGTTGTGTAAGAGAGTGCACAGAGTAGTCTATGTCTATCTATTGAAAAATAAGAGGCCGGGGTATATATAGCTTTGAAAACAGTAGTAAATAAGGTGTAAATCAAAAGTCAAGCAGTAATCAAAGGGATTCATAATCAATCAGTATCAGAATAGTATGAATACTTCCGTAATTAAGGGAGTTAACTCTTCAAATGGTAAGAAAAGGTTTACAAGTAAGGAAAGGAATCATGTATTGCAAATAAGGAAAGATTTTGTTCATATTAAGCATAAAGTGGGGAATTGGGGGCAGGTTCATTAAAGCACTACTGTAGGAATCAATTGATAGTAATTAAGGCAAGAAATAACTGATAGTCGTAAAGATTGTCACATGATATCAATTAAAGGAAATCAATCACAGGAATTTAGGGATTCAAAATAGGAGTAGTATTGATTTAAGAATCGACAAAGGTTATACAGAGTAAACACATTATAGGAGAAAAATCAGAAACCCTAGTGATTGAAACAGAGCAAAATCACACGGAATTAGGGGTTTACATAGAACAATGACATGAATCACTGAATAAGCATAATATAAGCAGGAAAGGTAAAGGTTTAAAGGTATCGATAAACAAAGAATAGAGATGAATCATCGATTAAGCATGGTAATAGTAGCCAGAAACCCTAACAAGCAATATGGGTAAAACATCACGAAATCACAGAATAATCAAGAGAACTGAGTGAACACAATAGAACAAACTAAGAGCCATGGGTTAAAGCTAAGACTTTAGGGTTTTTTAACGAAATAGCTCAAACATGAAGGGGAAAACTTAAACATAATGAAATTCACACAATAATACTTAAAATTTGAAAGGAAATCGTTTTTGAAAAAGGGGTTTGAAACCCTAGTTTGAAGATGAAGAGTTATTTTAGAGAAATCGGGGGAAACTTTGGAGAAAACAACAATAAACTCATAACACACATAGATCTGTAACAGATCTAGAAGAAATTGGAAAATCTTAGCTTTAGCGTTTCAGAGGACCCATAGAAAATGAGAATAAAATCTTAAAGTTTCACCGGCACTAGCCGGAGAGGTCACAAATCTTACTTAGACGGCCGGAGGTGGACGGAAATGGCATGAGAACCCATGGGGTGAGTGAACCGCCTTCTGGTTCCTCTGAGGGCCTCAAGGTGGTGATACTCGATTTAGCAAAGGTCGATAAATGATGAGCGACCATGGTTTCCGGCAGGGGAGGTGGCTGGAGGAGATGAACGGGCTTCATCGGAGAAGAGGAAAGGTGAGAAGTTTCTAGAGAGAACCTAGAGAGAACCAGAGAGAACCAAAGAGAATGTGAGAGAATGAGAGACGGGGAAAATGAGAAAGGACGGGGGTAGTCGTTTAGGTTAATTAAGGAAGGGGTGTATCTGGACCGTTGATCAATTTTGATCAACGGCCAGAATTGAATCCGGTTTGGGTCGGGTAGATTTAGGTTTGGGCTTGGGTATTGGGTTGTGGAATTAGGCTGGTTTAAATTATATAGGCTAGATTTTAAATAGAAAAAGGGTTAAATATTAAATACCCAATCAAATAGATAAATAACGAACAAAAAATAGCTAATAATTATTCAAAAAATGAAATTAATGCTAAAAAGTGAACTTAAGGTAATTAATTAGCATTTAAAATTAAACATGGCTGATTATTGAATTAAAATAGCATAAAGTGTATATTTAGGCTATAATAGCAATGTCACTGCAATTATAGCCAAATAATGCCAATTTGGCTACTTTGTGAAATAATTAAATCCTAATAGGATTAAAAATGATATATTGAGCTAGGAAATATTTGAAATTACTTATAACATAGTTTATGAATAATTATTGAATATAAAGTACTTGAATAAATTGGAAAAGAAATTAATAAAAATATGCAAAATTATGGAAAATACCAATCATTATAAAAATGATTTTGAAGGTATATATGCAAATTTTAAAAAAAGTTTGAGGAAAAATTGGGTATCTACAACAGTCGGGAAGTATCTCCAAGAAGAAAGAAGTGGGTGCAGTAATGGTAGCCCAAGGTCCAAAGTCTCCTCTCACATACCAAACACCTCCACCCACATATCAACCTTCACCCCCCAGATACTAACAACCTATCACCACCTACCACACTTATAACACCCAACCTGCATATTACCACTCACCACCAACCAACCAAAATTACCAAAAACCAAGACCAAATTTTGACCGTGGACCACCCAGACAATACACTCCAATTGCTGAACACATAGGCTAACTATAGCAGAGGCTAAAGGCTGCTAGTTATGTCACTCCCATTCCCACTATTGCTATGGAAAACTCTTCTCAGTGGATTAACCCAAACGAGACATGCGCCTATCACTTAGGCATGAAGGGTCATACTATGGATAAGTGTCGCACTCTAAAGGACAAGATCTAGACATTAATTGACACTAAAGTCATATAGGCAAAGAAGGATGCACCCAACATTCGTAACAATCCTCTCCCGGATCACAGAGGTCAAGGGGTAAACGTGATAGAGACCGATGAAGAATGGAATCCGGAAGGGTCAATTGGGAACATCCGGGAAGGGGATGACCCTAAAACATCTGCAGTCACTCTCACGCCTATCGTGGTACAAACTCAGAGACCAATTGAAGTTGAGGTGACAACACCCTTCACCGTAAAGGTAGCACCTACGCGATCTTATAAGTATAATGCTATACCATGGGTTTATGTTGCGGAAGCACGAAGGAAAGGAAAGGCGAAAATGGAAAAAACAGGTGCAGCGCAAGGCATGACTAGAACCGGTAGGGTTTATACACCCGAGCATTTGGGAGGAACAAGTAAAGAAGCTGTGTGTAAGCCGCCTATCATTGAGACTGGCCAGGATGCCCTTTGGAGAAAGGTGCAAGCAAGAGAATACTCTGTGGTCGACAATCTGTAAAATAAACCCTGCTCAAATATCAATTTTATCACTGATGCAAAACTCCAAGGCACATAGGAATGCCCTGATGAAGGTGTTGAATGAAGCATATGTACCCGCTAAAATCACCAGTGGAGAAACGGACAACATGGTAGGGCAAGTATTATAAAGACACAACATCACTTTTCACGAAGACAAGCTGCCACCTAAAGGATTAAGTCACAACAGGGCACTACATATCACAATGCAATTTGAGGACAAATTCATTGCTAGAGTCCTAATAGACGGGGGCATGAGTCTCAACATATGTCCACTAACTACTCTGAAAAGATTGGGCAAAGGCGTGCACGAGATACAATTAGGAAGTATGAATGTGAAAGCATTCGATGGATCTCTTAGGGCCGAAATATGAGAGGTCGACCTCAGCCTATAGATGGGCCCAACCTGGTTTGACGTTGAGTTTCAAGTGCTGGGGATATATCTGCTACCTACAATATATTATTGGGGTGACCCTGGATACATGCCGCTGGGGCCGTGGCTTCTACTCTGCATCAGGCTGTGAAGTTTGAGTGGAACCATCAGGAAGTGATCATCCATGAAGACGCGAGTAATCCCATTTATACCAATCAGACTGTTCCAGTCCTCAAGAATAGAAGGAAGTTGGGTGGAGAAACATACCATCGCATTGAGCGCGTCAACGCAATTGAGAAAGACAAATGGTAGATCAACAAGATAGAAAACATATTATCATGGACAGGGTATGAACCTGACAAAGGTCTCGGCAAGAATCTCTAAGGGATCACCAAACCGATACATCTAAAGCATTATGGTACAACATTTGGGCTTGGGTATGAATACACTTGGCAAGAGTATCAGGATTGGTCTCCGCCATGGCGTGGTATTTATTATCCTCTAGAACAACCAATACCATATTTGCACCATTCATTTCATCGAGTTGACATGATGTGGGAGTCCGAAGAAGATGAAGTTTTAGCTGGCATAAGGAAACTATTTCTGGATGATGAAGACATGGATTGCAGTGTGATAGTTGAGGAGGAGGAGGAGGAAGGCCATGTGGAAAAAGGAGTTGTTCTCAAGAACTAGACTGCTGCACTATCAAGGGCCCATCGAGTTCCTGGGTAGCCTGGTAATTAGCATCACTTATTTTTAAAACAATTTTATGAGATTCTAAGACATTTTCAGTATTTTGTTTTGAAATAATTTCTCGAGTCATCGAGCCGTACTTGTTCGATGTTTTCAAGATTTTTATCAATGCATTGCTGTTTTTAGTCTTTATTATGATTCTTTACATTTTCTCTCTACAACGTTATTATTACTTATCCCGATGAACCTACGACTGTGACATGTAATGAGACAACGCAACATAGCGATAGTGATTCAGAGGATCTAGAAGAGGATATAATACCTGAGGAAATTGTCAAAGAAGTGGAAAACTTCAAAAACAAGCCTAAGTCTAATTTGGACGAGACTGAAACAGTTAATTTGGGAGATTCCGAAATAGTCAAGGAAACGCGTGTAAGCATTAATCTATCGCCGTCAGATAAGGAAGACTAGATCCGGTTCTTAAGGGAGTATGAGGATATTTTTGCATGGTCTTACGATGATATGACCAGTTTGAGCATATCCATAGTGTCTCATAAGCTACCTACCGATCCCATGTGTCCACTTGTAAAGCAGAAACTCAGAAAATTCAAGCTAGATATAAAGTTAAAAATAAAAGAGGAAGTCACTAAGAAAATCAAAGCCAAGGTTCTCAGAGTGGTTGAATATCCGACCTGGTTGGCTAACATTATGTCGGTTCCAAAGAAAGATGGGAAGGTCAGAGTGTATGTCGATTATCGAGACATAAACAGAGTGAGTCCCAAAGATAATTTCCCGTAGCCCAATATACAAATACTGATCGACAATTGTGCCAAACATGAACTCTAATCTTTGGTGGATTGCTTCACGGGATATCATTAGATATGGATGGATGAATGGGATTCCGAAAAGACATCATTTATCAGACCATGGGGAGTGTATTGCTACAAAATTATGTTGTTTGGCCTGAAGAGTGTCGGAGCCACTTATATGAGAGCTATGACAACCATTTTCGACGACATGATACACAAGGAGATAGAGGTGTACGTGGACGACGTCATTGTCAAATCTAAAAGCGGTACAAATCACATACCTGATTTTAAGAAATTATTTGATCGACAAAGAAGGTACAATCTGAAACTGAATCCCGTAAAGTCATCCTTCAGAGTCCCCACTGGAAAATTGTTAGGGTTCATCGTCAGTCGCCGAGGGATTGAGCTAGACCCGTCAAAGGTCAAGACCATCCAAGACTTGCCACCTTTGAAGAACAAGAAAGATGTGACGAGTTTCTTAGGGCTTCTAAATTACATCAGTCGTTTTATAGCATAATCAACTGTGATCTGTGAACCGATTTTCAAAATGTTGAAGAAAGATGCTGCAACAAGTTGGACTGAAGAATGTCAAATCAAGGAATGTGTATCCAAACCACCTGTTCTGGTTCCACCGAAACTAGAGAGACCTTTGCTACTTTATTTATCTATACTAGATGGGGCTTTTGGTTGTGTTCTGGGACAACACGATGAGACATGAAGAAAGGAGCGTGCCATATACTATATGAGTAAGAAATTCACACCCTATGAAGAACGATATTCTTTGTTGGAGCTCACTTGCTGCACTTTGACATGGATAACTCAAATGTTGAGGCACTACTTCTGTGCCTACACCATATATCTCATATCAAGGATGGATCCGCTAAAATACATCTTCCAGAAACCCATGCCTACGGGAAAGTTAGCAAAATGGAAGAGAGTGAGTTCGAAATCATCTACGTAACTCAGAAGGCGGTCAAAGGACAAGTATTGGCGGATCATTTGGTAGAAAATCCTGTAGACGGGGAATACGAACCATTGAAAACGTATTTTCCCGAAAAAGAGGTATCATTCGTAGGAGAAGATTTCACCAAAGCATATGATGGTTGGAGAATGTTCTTTGATGGAGCTGCAAACTTGAAAGGAGTGGGTATTGGAGCAGTCTTAGTTTCAGAAATAGGACAACACTATCCGGTATCCGCAAAACTCAGGTTTCCATGTACCAACAATATGGCAGAATATGAGGCCTGCATATTAGGACTAAGGTTAACCATTGACATGATTTCGGGAATTGCTAGTAATTGGGGATTCTGACCTTTTGGTACATTAGGTTTTAGGAGAATGGGCCACAAAGAATACCAAAATTTTGCCATATTTGTACTGTTTACAAGAGCTGATGAAGAGGTTCACAAAGATATAATTCAAACATGTTCCGAGGGTCCAAAATGAGTTCGCAGATGCATTGGCCACCTTATCTTCCATGATACAACACCTAGAAAAGAATTTCATCGATCTTATCCCGATAGAAATTTATAAGCAACCAGCTTATTGTGCTCATGTTGAAGAAGAAGGTAATGGAAATTCATGGTTCCACGACATCAAAGAGTACTTGGCAAAATGAGAGTACCTTGAGCACACAAATTACACTCATAAATGCACACTCCGAAGGTAAGCCAACCACTTCTTTCAAAGCGGAGGAATTCTGTACAGATGGACTCCAAACCTAGGATTATTACAGTGTGTTGATGCCAAGGAAGCATCCATATTGCTCGAGAAAATACATGTTGGAACTTGCGGACCGCACATGAACGATTTTGTCTTAGCTAAGAAGATATTAAGAGCATGATATTTCTGGATGACTATGGAAACAAACTCCATCAAGTATGTCCAAAAGTGTCATCAATGCCAGGTACATGCTGATATGATACGAGTGCCACCCAATGAACTCAAGGCAACAATTGCACCTTGGACTTTATCCTCTTGTGGGATGGATGTCATTGGTCCAATCGACCCCCTACTTCAAATGGTCATAGGTTCATTCTAGTGGGCTTAGACTATTCCACGAAATGGGTTGAAGTCGCATCTCACAAGGCTGTAACTAAGAAGGTCATCGTAGATTTTGTTCGGGATCACATTGTTTGTCAGTTCGGGGTACAAGAATCAATCATCACCGACAACGCCGCCAACCTTAACAGTGATATGACAAGGGCCATGTGTGAGACATTCAAGATCAAGCACAAGAATTCACATCATACAAGTCGCAAATGAATGGAGTTGTGGAAGCCGCCAATAAGAACATCAAGAAGATATTGAGGAAAATGGTAGATAATCACAAACAATGGAATGAGAAGCTACCATTTTCTCTGCTTGGATATCGTACCACGGTTCGCACATCAACTGGGGCAACTCCTTATTTGCTGGTCTATGGTATTGAAGTCGTTATTCCCGCCGAAGTGGAAATTCCTTCCTTGAGAATCATACAAGAAGCTGAGCTCAGCGATGCAGAATGGGTACATAGTCGCTATGAACAACTGGATCTCATTGATGGAAAAAGAATGAATACGGGATGTCACGGTCAATTCTACCAGAACAGAATGTCCATAGCTTTCAACAAAAAAAGTCAGGCCTAGACAATTCACACCTAGGCAGTTGGTGCTAAAGCGTATCTTCCCGCATCAAGATGAATCCAGAGGGAAGTTTTCACCCAATTGGCAAGGTCCCTACATGATTCAACGATTACTAACATGAGGAGCAATCATACTTGCAGAAATGGACGGGGAAATTTGGCCAAAACCTATCAACTCAGACGTAGTCAAGAGATACTATGTTTAGGATTGTTTACATTCCTTCATTTGATGTAACTGAACTACGCTTGACATGATTTCCGTTTAGGAGGGGATACATAGGCAGCCTAGTGGGTTCTGTCACATCTTAATAAAATCTTCATTTGTTACCATTATAAAAATCCGGGGATGAATTTTGAGAAGGACCCTCAGAATTCTAAAGCAAGTACAACAAACTTTGTTATACGCGGAACAGTAAAAGAGTTGCATTTAAACAAGGGCAGAATTTAGAGGAGGACCCTCCAAAATCTAAAGCAAGGAGGTCGTTGTTGATACCCTATTTTTCTCTCATATTTAAAAAACAAAATTCATATATACTTTCAAAATAACATATTTTCATTATCATTTAGTTCCCAAACCTATACAAGCATTTTCTATAATTTTCCATAATTTTTAAGTTTTAAATTAATTTTCTTATATTTGTTATTATATAAATATCTAGTAATTATCCTTTAAATTATTTGGTGATGACTTAATTACCCAAAATTATTATTTTCATCCATAATACATACTTAAAACATTTTTATTCTATTTTTTATAATTTCATTAGCATTTTTAAGTTATTTATCTAGTTTTGCAATAATGGCCTATGTTCTACAAATAATTGCGTTTATTATGTTATTTATGCCAAAATATCATTTTCTTATATTTTTATAATATTGCGTTATTATTTTCAGTCATTTATTGCACTAGCATTATATTATCTATTAATTATTTTATAAATTATTTTTAAAAATAATTGCTGTGTATTTAATAGCTGGCTAAAAACATGCCAATTTTCGGACCTAAAACTACCCACACCCCAACCCAATTACCCCAAACCTTATCCCAATCACCCCAAGCCCAACAAATAACCCACTAATCCCAACCCCGTTGGTACCCGCTTTACACGACTCGCCCCAGCTTACTCTTAATCTTGGTCGTTGATCTCTCAAGATCAACGTCCCACAAATAAACCTTCCCTTTAACTAATCTAACTCCTAACCCTAGCACCCATTCCCCCTTTGTTTGCTGCCTCTGTATCCTACCATATCCCTTCTCCCTCATTCAGAAACCCTAGCCGCCTCCCCCATCTTCTCCAAATACGAGTAAATCATGGACTCCCTCTATGATTTACTTGCCTTTTATGTGTTACCTCGTTATTTTCTGCAAGATTATGATGTTATATGGTACTTTCCCCAATTTTGACAAGTACGAGTACCCAAACTGGATTCCACCGCCTTCAATCTTTGAGATTTAGATGATATTTCATCTATATGCACTCTATATGGTCCGATTCAATGAGATCTTCAACTATCTATGCTTCCTTTTTTGAACTAGTGTTTGAATTTTCCCTTGTTGCTTACATATTCTTGATTGATACTTTTCCTTTTCCGTGTTTGTCTATCCTTTTTTCCTTATTTCTGTTTAATCTACCTATTTTTTACTTTATTTTTCCCTAAATCAGACTCTAAATGATTTTTTGTACGATACTTTTCTTATTCTCTGTTTAATCTTCTATATTCTTTTATTTTTAGTATTATTCGTGTGATAATTGTAATTCCCTGTTGATTTACTAAACCCCTTCGTTTATTCCCTAAAAATTGATTCTAGTATATCTTTCCTTATTTTTGTTTGAATAATTTGTTTCCATGTTTACTTCTTCTATTCCTACACTATAAAACCCCTCACATGAAACCGGTTAAAAAGGAGAGATTTTTGAACCCTAATTTCGGCTACTATTTTTCACTACTCTCTTACTCACTCACTGTTACCCTAAAACTCTCTGAATTATTGTATAACCTCCTCTGGTGCAAGCACTTCTCCGAGCTCATTTTCGAGGCTCTTGTGAACTCTGAAGCATCGGGATTTGTTTTTTTTTTCTATTACACTCTGCACTCTTTTAAATTCTTCTACTAGTTAGTGTTTAAACCCTCATAATGTTTACTTTCTTCCCTTCTTTCTGCACATGTATCTAAATTTTGGTTCAACTATGATTATGTTCAACTTGATGTCATTCTGCGTTAATTGACGCATGAGAGTAGTCTATTGTTCATGTCATGATTCACTACGATTTGCACTCTGCATTTTCCTATCTCCTAAGACTAGTTCTACACCCTGTAAAATCTATACATGTCAATTTTGAACTTCGATATTGTGGCTGTATGTTGTTTTTGGTTATTGTATTTAGATAACGCCCTGATTTTTACTTGAATGAACTTTTACTAAGTCTTGTGCATGTTGGGGTGCTTTTTGTAATACTACCCAAAAATCTGTTTTAAACTTGTGTCTTGCTATCCTGGTTTTCTAAAGGCAAACATTCTATTTCAACTGACTAGGACCTTGCTCCTATGTTAACATGATTTTTCAGTATGCCTTGGTTCACTTGCTATTTTCTTCTTTCTGTGATAATCAATATATGTATACCTCCATTGTGTCTAAGTATTCTTATGGCCATAGGTTAGACTTGACTTAATTTAGGCCCTTAAATGTCAACTAGTGCAATCTAGGTATGTTTGCAAACTTGTTTTCCTTTTCCTGTGATGTTTGTTTATGTGATGCTTTGCTACTAAACTTTGCTGAATTTTGCTGGTCTACCTGACTAGTTATGTTGTATGATCACTTCGGAATTTCTGTCCACTCTCTTTACTTGTTGCTTTGGTATTCTGAATTCCTATTCTTAGCCGGCTGAAAGCCAAGGCTACCTAGGTTCTCTGTTGGCCTCCCTAGTGTGAGCACAACTCAGGGTGTCATTGAAGCCCTTGTGAACTCTGACATATTAGGGGCTTGGCCATAGTCATTCCTCTTAACCTCCAGACTATCCCTAATGCTATACTTCCCTATCATGTACTGTATTTTATGTTGGTTGTTCCAAGTGATGTAATACTTGGTGTTATGGCTCATTGAAAGGGGTATGAACTCCCCTATGGACCTGTGATCATGTGGTTCTTTGTTGAAGGCCTAAGTCTGCTACGCTACCCTCGGACATGTTGATGAGCTTTTGGACAATTCGATATGAGCGAACTCCAGAAGCATCAGACCGTCTGTAATGGGACTTTGAACAAACTGAAAAATTTTGAAGACCTAGTAACGCTGAGTATTTAGTTATTCTATTTGGGAATGTTGTAGGCCTGTCTATTGCCCTGTAATATTAGTACCTTATTATTATTTTTGGTCTATAATAATAATCTTTGTATAAACAATTAGGGTGTTAGTAAAATGGGATATGGTAGATTCTAATATTAATGTATGATGGGTAGAGAACATGTCTATAGGATTGAATGATGCTTTGCCTTATGTTGATTCACTCTCTATGTACACTGTAGAAAGCATGCCATTAGGAAACGCACACACTTGCACTACTTGCTTATTAGTAAAGCCTGAACTCAAATGTCTCAATATCTTTGTAGATATATGTGGATTAGAGAACCTGCCCGTAGGAAATATTGTTGAATTTCTTGTTAATTCGCATTACTAGAGATCATGCCTATAAGACTCTAATCATATCATTTGTTATGGCATTGCATATTTCACCAAGAGAATCTGCCTATGAGGTTTAATGATAAAATTAGACTCCCCAATTGTTAATTGTTAGAAATCCTGCCTATAGGATGTCAGTTGCCTTAATAACTGATAATGACGCCCTTTAAATACTATTCATTACTCACTTAGGCCATTATCAACTGTATGAGTAATTCTGAATTCCCACTCCCTCTATCAAATAACTCACCTAGGGGCAGCAAATGTAAGGCTATCAATTGAGGAATTTTCTTTCTCAATAACTAGTGTGTTATAACCTATGCAATCCTATCTATGAATCTCGCTGGTTCCTGAATCTGCTTGCGTGCCTCGATGCCTATCACCTTGAAATCATGACTATAGGGAGTTAAGTTCTTTAATCTCAATTTCCTAGCATGAAAACTTGTTTTCCACGTGCATTTGTTGTGTAATTGTGGAGGCTAGCTTGGGTCTTTAACTACCTATATGTGAAGTCCAACATGTTCGCCTAGTTTTCACATTTTTTGAGCAGCCTAAAAAAAGTATAGAACCACTTAAAATAGAGGTCCAATGCCTCATGGACCATAGGTATGGGACGGGTAATGCACGCATAAGGCACGACTTATAATTGAACTAGTGTGGTTTAGGTAATAACTTAAAGATAGTAATCGGGTAGCAGGAGATGACAGTCTGTGCCCGCTGAATAATAGGAGTAGCACCCCATCTTGAAGGAGTTATGAAGTATTATTTGTGTTGCACGGGGTGATCCTTTAGGCTAAAAAACTTAGCCCCCTATCTTATTTCCTTTTTATTTTTGAATCAAGTGTTTGTATTTACTCAGAGCCTTTGAATTTCTCAAACTTATTGCTCTCTATATCTTTGTTTATCTGACTAATTCATATAATTCGAGTTCGGCCGGGACCCACAATTTTTGACCTCGAAGAGTGCCTAACACCTTCTCTTCGGGGTAATTTCGAGCTTTTACCCGATCTCTGGTGATGCAAACTAGTCAAACCTGAGTCATTTGAAAATAGGTGCCCTAACGCACCTTAAAACAGTTTGGTGGAGACTCTCCTCTTTTAATACTTCCTTAAAAGAGTTGTCACATGTTGAAACCCGATTTCGGGAGAAAAAGGGGCGCGACAACATAGCGACTCTGCTGGGGATATTTAGGCTCTTACCATAGTGAATTTGGTTTATATGAATTCATCTTCTCTAATAAACGTGTTTCCTTTTCTTTTATTTGCTGCCACATGCTCATCCTGCTCCTATTTTCCTTTTATTGCTGCATGCACGTCCCTCCCCTCCTCCCCCTTTATTTGAATTCGTAGTAATATGCAAATCCCTCCCTTTCTCTTCCTTCTTTGCTCAAATTGGCTATAATATGTGTATTCCTTTTTCTAGTCGTACTTATTTGCTCCAAGTCATTTTTAAAACGGTTACATCATGTCTCTCCCCACCCTTACTCCATCCCTTACTTTATTACAATTCCCATATTACACTAACTAACTTCTTCTTGTTTTTTTTTATGTCTTTTATGTTTCATTTTAATATTGCGTTTATCGCTTTCACATGTTTTATCATGCAAATATTTGACAATGTGTTATTTATCTTTGCATAAAGCATGCTCCACATCATATTCCACTCATGCCCAATTAATACCAAGCAGAGCTTGTTGAGTGTCCGCGCTGTTCCAAAATTATCCTTTAAATTTGGAAAGGCTTATTTGCGGTAAAACTAGTTGATCAACGGTGCAGTCGACGGTTCCATGCCTTTCCTTCTCAAGTTGTCCGCTTGAGGGTACCAATCTAGACTCTTCTAGAAACCCCACTCCGATATCAACTGTGCATGCATCATGTCCAAACATAGTATAAGTTATAATGCTGTCCGCGTGATAACCTACTAAGGCAAGCCTTGTCCAAAGTCCGCCGTGATTTCTATAATCCAAATGAAAAATATCACGATATGTGCATTATTTGGAGAAAACATGCCGGTATGCTGATCATTAATGTGTGAATAATCAAATTCGGAGGGGGAAATGGGCTAACTCTCTTTGTTTTGCATAAATGAGGCACGAAGTTCCCAGGTTCGGCATGGTTCAAAACATCCCACCTTTTCTGCTTGATTGGTGGAAAAACCTCTCACCTAGTGATAAGAACCATGTGAAAAGGGTCCTCGGAAATTTACCTTCTTTAGTGGACATTCAGCCAAATAATGCTTTAATTGAGGCCGCCACCACGTTTTGGGATGAGAAGGGAGTTATCTTCCGTTTTGGAGACATAGAAATGACTCCTCTCTTAGAGTAAATAGGAGGCTTCGCTAGGCTCCCATGGGATAGTCCTGGTTTATTGGTACCGGAAAACTGCACTCCCGAAGGTTTCTTGAAAATGATTGTTCAAGAAAAATGATGAATTACTCTGCTTGAAGAAATCATACATACCATTTGAGTTCCTACAAGCATAGCAAGTCATACCGCCACCATGATGAAATTTCCATTACTTATTTGGGTTGGACACACCGCCAGGTTTTTGTATTTGTTGTCTATTTTCTGGGGATGCTGATATTTCCAATGAAGGGGGAAAGGATCCACACTCGCCTAGCTATGGTCGCTAGGACTTTAATGGAGGGAATTGAGGAACAAACTTACACCATCATTGTCGTGCCCCCCTTTTCCTCACGGAGATCGGGTTCATGACATTCGATTGAGACAACTCATTCCTTTTGGTAAAGAGGTTTACATTTTTGAAGAGTCACCACTTAACGATTTTGAGGTGCGTTTGGGCACCTAAGGGGTTTATCTATAACAAAGTTGTTAACCATAGATAGGGTAAGGGATTGAAATTATCCTACAGGGAAGGTGTTAGGCACCCCTCAGGATCCACTAGGGTGGTTCCTGGCCAAACAACTTTTGTGAATTTATACAATTTTGGAAAACAACTAATGGAAAAGGGTTTGATTTTGAAAAGAGTTACAATATAAAAGTGAAGGGTATCCTAGGTTTATAATATGGATCACATCAATGCAATACCCGATATGACACTCCTCAAAGAGGGGCTACACATAGCATTAGCGCACCGGTCATCATATCCATATTCTACCATTTCCCACCCCGTGAAGGTAATTAAAGCGCGTGTTAGTCAGGAACTTTATTGCATGCTGTTACCTGTCCCTTTATACTAGTCCCAGAATTAGGACTCCTATTCTAAAGGGAGGTGCTAAGCAGACCCTCATGTTTTAAATGTAAAAATTCTAGGGTGACATATAATAGAACAGGTAGGACTGCACATAAGGGAAGAGCATAGAAAGCAATTAAAGGGCTCAAGTATACCTCCACACATATTGCACATACACAGCATGCCTCATACACAAAGTTAGGTCTAGATTTAGTTCCTAAACATGATGTCTAAGTGATAATAACAGAATCCATTTACATAACTCAGAGAGGAAGTCCTAGTCAGGCTTGCCTACTGATTTTAGCATGCTGGTAGTTAAAAATGATCACAAAGAAAGATATGGTTTTATTTCTTGTAATTTATTTCCTAAGGCTTGCCTAGGTTTAAAATAACATGCAGCAGTTGTACAGATTTGTTAAGGTTTATGATTACCAATCTTAGTAGCATGTGATTCTAAGTATGTACAAAAGACTGATTTCCAGTTTATTTAGAACATGGGACTGTTTCAGGCATGTGTTTAGACTAAGTAAGCGAGTATGATTCTATTGCATGATGTCTAATGTTGCATGATAACTTAAAAATGATTTTCTATATGAATACATGATCACAACATTATGCATAACTTCAGGAATAGTACAAGTGATATATTTTAATCATTGTTTACCTAGAATAGGATCTCCACCTGTGTAGCATGGTAAAGCATGATTGCAGATTTGTTAACATGATTATTCTAAGGCGTGCTTTTCTAAATTACATCTTTTCAGAATCCCATAGACAAAATCACATTGTAGCAGTTTTTCGTTGTTATTGATGATCATATACACAGGATTTCTAAGTGACACAATAATAAGATGCTGAAACAATGTTCATGAATCCTAAAGAGCATGATTTCTAATGCACGATATGCTTTTCACATGTTAGTATTAAACATGATTTCTATTGCACACATAGGGAATGTAACCTAATAGCATGGTTTCTACCCTTTATCATTTATGGCATGCATAACTACCCCTTCCCCTTTTCACTATCCATCCCCTAATAGTTGTTTACAAATAATTATTACAGACCATTTTCATAAATTACAGAACTAAATAAGGAAAATAAGAATTACACTATAGGGATCCTACCAATAGGCCCATGATCTTCAGAAGTTCTCAATGCCATCATTGTTTCACAGTCTTTCATATAATCCGGGTGTGTCAGAGTTCCCTAAGGACCTCAACGGATCCCGGGAAGTGCTCACACCCAGATTTTCATAGCCAAGAGAGAGTAAGTGTAGTGTGGAAAGGCCATCTCTTGTGTGTCAATGTTCAAAGGGAGCTCCAGGGTCCCTAAGCAATGCTCACACAAAAGGGTAGAACCTAATATCTAAGAGTATAGTGAGAGTGTTTGATGTAGTTTGAAAATGTTTAAGTAAGAAAGGAACAGTATTGGATTGATCCAATAAATAAAGAAGCTTTATGAAAATAGGAATTGATCAGTAGTAAAACGACTTTGGAAAATAATGTGAACACTTGTGAGAAGTCAGCAAACAATTTGAACAGGTTCAACATCATTCCAACACAGATTTCACTCAGGGGTTGTGGGTATGGGGACACATAGAACACACGTTGTTAAACAGATAATGACAAAAGCACAGAAGCTTTTCAAGAGTTTATAGGATTAAAGAATTAGTCATACAACTAATAGTACGAACATAAGGCATGGATTTCAGGACAGGCAAGTGAGAACATAGTTACACAGAATCAGAATTACTTAGAGATCCTAGGCAATTTAGCAAGAAGATTAGACCAGAACCTCAATAAACAAACTAGGCAAGCAATTAAACATGGGATAGAATCAGGTTGAGGTAGACTAGAGAGAGCATCAGGCAGATCCTTAGTCATGCTAGTCATAAATTAAACAGGATAAAATTAAACAGGGTAGTCCAAGCATGACCCATTACACATTAAACAACCAAATAGTAGGCAGGAACAAGACTGGAAATCATTGAATTGAAGCAATAGAAAAACACTTAGAGTTTTGGGACTTGAAATTGAATCAGGACTTACCAGTTAAGGAGAGAAAAACACAAAAAATAGGGTTGCTGTGGTGCAATAACTAGCCTTGGCTTCTAGCCGGCTAGTGCAATGAGAGTAGCAAGTAACAAGAAAGAGGAGGAAGCTTTTAAGTGTAAGTGAGTTATTGAACTAGTGTTCCTCCTTTTGCTAATGAGAGAATAGGGTATATATAGTTTTGAAAGTAGGCAGAGAATATGGTAACAAGTACTAGTTTTACATAATTTTAGAAGTAATCACAATTGGGATCCAATCAATGCAAGTACTCCCTATAATTAAGGAGTCCTAGTTCAAACGGATACAAACAGTGACAGACAAGGAAAGAAATAAGTTAAGAGGTTGAATTAATCATATGAAGAATGGTACAGAATAGAGCATGCAACTAGGACTAAATACAAAATAGACCAATGAAGGGAAGTGTATAAAATAGTTTGACAGCAGGTTTATACATAGAAATAAGGTAACATGATAAAACCACAAAATAATGCTGAGAAATTAAAAGGAAACTGTTTTTGTAAAAGGTTTTGAAACCCTAGTTTTAGAAGTGACGAAATCATTTTAGAAACAAGAAGATCTTTGAGGAAAACATGTAAAAACCTCATAATACTCACAGATCTGTTACAGTTCTAAATAAATCGGGAGGTTCAGAGTTAGGGTTTCCAAAAGAACCCAGAAAAGAAGAAGGAAACTCAAAGATATTACCGGTCTTTGGCCGGAAAGTGGTAGATCTTACTCGAACAGCCATAGATGGCCGGCAAAATGACATGAGATCGGGGAGAGGAGTTGAACTGCCTCTGGTTCACTTGAGATCCTCAAGGTGGTGACACACGTGTAAAGGGTGGAGGCATAAGGACGGTAGGAGGTGAGACCTCCATGGTTTCCGGTGAGGAGGTGGCCGGGGAGACGAACAGACTTCATCGGAGATAAAGAGACCAGGAGTCTCTAGAGAGAACCAGAGAGATAGAGAGAGAGTGTGAGAGGAGCGAATGAGATATGGGGGGGGGGGAAGTCGTTAGGGGTTAAATTAGGTAAGAGTGAATCTGGGTCGTTGATCAAATTTGATCAACGGTCCAGATTACTCACAGGATTAAGTCGGGTAGGATAGTGGATTGGCTCTAGGGTATTTGGGCTAGTTGATTGGGTTGGGGTCCGGGTAAATTAGGCTGATTAAAAAGTGGCTATTAGTTAAACACCCCTTTAAATAGATAAACAATTAATAAAAATAGCTAATAATTGCATAAAAATGAAATTAAGGCTAAATAGATTAAATTAATGTAATTAACTAATATTAAAAAATATAAAATGACTAGTTATTGATTTAGAATGGTATAAAGTGTACAATTTGGCTATAATAATAAAATTACAGTAATTATAGCTAAATAACGCCAAGTTGGCTAATTTATTAATTAATTAAATTCCATTAGGATTAAAAATGATATAATGAGCAGGGAAATATTTTCAAAATTATTTATAATACAATTTACGAATAATTATTGAACGTAAAATACTGAATAAATTGGAAAAGAAATTGATAAAAATATGGAAAATAATGGAAAAATACAAGTTATTATAAAAAGTGATTTTGAAGGCCTATATGCAAAATATTAAAATAGTTTGAGGAAAAATTGGGTATCAACAACTGCCCATCTTTACCCGGGAAGGATGAAAGAGTTGTCGGGTAAAGATATGATGGCCAATTTTTACCGAGTGAAATGGTTTGCAAAGATTTAGGTCGCACCCTGGTTTTTGAGTTGCCTACATATCCCCGGTTTTACAGGAATCAGGCCGTATGTAGTTTAGGAGTCATCGGTGAAGTATACCGATGAAGTTTTCCAAGAACGGGCGCAACATATAAGGTTGGATGAATGAACGACTTACAGGAATGGTTAGGAGAACTGGAGCGGGGACCGCTCCAACCGGGATGGCTGTTGCCCGCTGGATTACCTGCAAATAGACGATACAAGCATATATTGTGCGTAACTTAAACATGATGCAAATTCCCGTTGGACCATGACTGATGTCTTCAAACGATTAAGGATGACGTCCTCAGACCATGACATCCTGGGCTATGAATTGCTTGATGCATGATTCGCAGGCCATGAAAATGATGTTCTCGATCCATGAGGATGGTTCCTCCGAACCATGCCGTCTTTGAATAATGATATGCAAAAATTGGAGAGATCCTCAGGCCATGGCATGGTGTTATCGGGTTATGAAGATGGTGCCTCCGAACGATGATGCCTTTGGATAAGTTGGTGATATTTTAGCCCATGAAGATGCAATAGTAAGATGCTAACAAGACAGAGCTTGGTCTTGCGAACTAAAGGGCAGAGCTTGGCCTGAAAGAAAAGAGAAGTAAAGAGAGCTTGAGATAGTAGTCCAAAAGTAAATTGGAGGCAGAGCTTAGCCTCGGAAGGAAGCATGGTAGCCTTATGCAAATGTAGGTGGAGGTAGAGCTTAACCTCGGAAGGCAGAATGGTAGCCTTATGCAAGTTGGAAGGCAGAGTAGTAGCTTTTGCAATGCCGATGGAGGTAGAGCTTAACCTTGGAAGGCAGAATAGTAGCCTTATGCAAGTTGGAAGGCAGAGTAGTAGCCTTATGAAATGCAGATGGAGACATCATTTAGTCTCGGAAGGCAGAATGGTAGCCTTATGCAGGAATGCAGATATAGATGGAGACAATGTTTAGTCTCAGAAGGCAGAAAGGTAGCCTTATGCAGAAATACGGATTCAGATGGAGACAAAGTTTAGTCTTGGAAGGCAGAAAGCTAGCCTTATGCAGGAATACAGATGTAGATGGAGACAACGTTTAGTCTCGAAAGGCAGAAAGGTAGCCTTATGTAGGAAATAAAATGGCAACAGGAATTCTTAGCTGGTAATAAATTGCGGTACTATGATTACTGAGAGCATTGTGACTGCAGAACATTATTTGTAGGTGCTAATAGCAAATATCGTCAAGTGCAATGGTTTCGAGAATCATATTTTGAACGATGTTCGTCTCCTGGGCGGACAGTATGTTTAGGGTCTTTACGATCCTAGGGCCTGCATCCAAAGAAAAATCGTGAGTTTTGTAAGGGGAAGGTTAGTTCGTATCCCCGCTGACTTTGCTTGACTTGTTCGGTTTGATCTGATGATACTGTATGTATCATTGGGGTAGCGTTGCTAGACAAGATGTTTCAAGAACAAACATGCACGATTTTGTAAAAGTATAACATAGTGTATAATTTAAAATGGTTTGGATGAAACGATGATCGTGACACGATTCAAGAAATTGCAACCTCTCATGCTACAATGTTTTGAGGGTCCTCCTCAAAATTCTGCCCCAGTTTTCAATTGCGGGGAAAATGAAATTTAATTGAATTGTGACCGAACCCATAGGTCTGCCTATGTATCCCCTCTTAAACGGGAATCAGGTCAAGCGTAGTTAAATTTACATCATATAAGGAAAGCATAAAGATTATACATAGTAATGTTAGACTACGTCTGAATTTATCGGCTTTGGCCAGACTTCTCCGTCCATTTTTGCGGGTATAAGTGCTCCTCTTATCAAAAATTGGTGAACCATGTATGGACCTTGCCATATGGAAGAGAACTTCCCTTTGGCTTCATCCTGATGTGGACAGATTTTCTTTAACACCAGCTGCCCGGAATTGTCTTGGCTTGACTCTCTTGTTGAAGGCTCGGGTCATTCTATTCCGATAAAGCTGACCATGGCAGACTGCATTCATTCTCTTTCCATCTATGAGGGCTATGTTCTCATAACGGCTCTTTACCCACTCAGCGTCGCTGAGCTCGACTTCTTGTATGATTATTAGAGATGGAATTTCCACTTCAGCGAGGATAACAGCCTCTGTGCCATAAACTAGCATATAGGGAGTTTCCCCTGTTGATGTGCGGACCGTGGTGCGATATCCCAATAAGGCAAATGATAACTTCTTGTGCCACTACTTGTGCTTTTCTATCATCTTCCTTAATATCTTCTTGATGTTTTTATTGGTGGCCTCTAAAACTCCATTCATCCGAGGTCTGTAAGCTGTGGAATTCTTGTGTTTGATCTTGAAAGTCTCGCACATAGACTTCATCAATTCACTGTTGAGATTGGAACCATTGACGGTGATGATTGACTTAGGAATTCCGAATCGACAAACAATACGGTCGCGGACAAAGTCTGCCACGACTTTCTTAGTTACTGCTTTGTAGGATGCTACTTCGACCCATTTGGTGAAACAATCAATGGCTACCAGAATGAACCTATGTCCATTGGATAACAATAAGTTAAACATACCCATTACACATTCAACAATCAAATAGTAGGCAGTAACAAGACTGGAAATCATTGAATTGAAGCAATAGCAGAACACATAGAGTTTTGGAACTTGAAATTAAATCAGGACATACCATTTAAGGAGAGAAAAACACAAAATATAGGGTTGTTGTGGTGAAATAACTAGCCTTGGCTTCCAGCCGGCTAGTTCAATAGGAGTAGCAAGTAACAAGAAAGAGCAGAAAGCTTTTAAGTGTAAGAGAGTTATTGAACTAGTGTTCCTCCTTTTGCTAATGAGAGAATAGAGTATATATAGTTCCTAAAGTAGGCAGAGAATATGGTAACAAGTACTGGTTTTACATAATTTTAGAAGTAATCACAATTAGGATCCAATTAATGCAAGTACTCCTTATAATTAAGGAGTCCTAGTTCAAACGGATACAAACAGTGGCAGACAAGGAAAGAAATCAGTTTAGAGGATGATTTAATCATATAAGGAATGGTACAAAATAGAGCATGCAATTAGGACTAAATACAGAATAAACCAATTAAGGAAAGTGTATAAAATAGTTTGACAGCAGGTTTATACATAGAAATAAGGTAGAATATCGTTTTGACTTTGGAAACCAGTCAAGAAAATCTCGAGTGAGATTCAAATCACAGGGAACCAATGTCAATCAAAGGAAAATATCATACAAGTAAAGAGATACTCGAAATCAAGCAATCAATACTACTCAAAGGAGAGTATCACATATTTAAGGAAAATTGAAAATCAGTAAAGGATATAGTGTATAAATTAATAGAGCACTAATTAAACAGTACATACATAACACATGTTGAACAAAATCAAAAAAACCCTAATTGCGAAATTAGGGATTCGTAGCAAATAATTAATGGAACCAGTAGACATTTAGGCATAAGTGACAGGGAATCAGAAACAATTAGAGAAAGGAATCACAAGAACACCCAGAACATACATGAAAGCAGTAGCCATGCTAAGAACAGGTAAATGAGATTGTAAAATAGACTTGGACTCACAGATTGAACCCAGAAGTTTAGGGTTTTTAACAAAAAGGGCTCAAACAGAATAGAAAGGCTCAAATATTGTTTAAACATGATAAAACCACAAAATAATGCTGAGAAATTGAAAGGAAACTATTTTTGTAAAAGGTTTTGAAACCCTAGTTTTAGAAGTGTGGAAATCGTTTTAGAAACAGGAAGATCTTTGAGGAAAACATGTAAAAACCCCATAATACTCACAGATCTTTTACATATCTAAATAAATCGGGAGGTTCAGAGTTAGGGTTTCCAAAAGAACCCAGAAAAGAAGAAGGAAACTCAAAGATATTACCGGTCTTTGGCCGGAAAGTGGTAGATCTTACTCGAACAGTCATAGATGGCCGGCAAAATGGCATGAGATCGGAGAGAGGAGTTGAACTGCCTCTTGTTCACTTGAGATCCTCAAGGTGGCGACACACGTGTAAATGATGGAGGCATAAGGACGGTAGGAGGTGAGACCTCCATGTTTCCACCGAGAAGGTGGCCGGGGAGACGAACAGACTTCATCGGAGATGAAGAGACCAGAAGTCTCTAGAGAGAACAAGAGAGAAAGAGAGAGAGAGTGTGAGAGGAATGAATGAGAGACGGGGATGGGGGGGGGGTAGTCGTTAGGGGTTAAATTAGGTAAGAGTGAATCTGGGTCGTTGATCAAATTTGATCAGCGGTCCAAATTACTCACAGGATTGGGTCGAGTAGGATAGTGGATTGGGCCTGGGGTATTTGGGCTAGTTGATTGGGTTGGGGTCCTGGTAAATTAGGCTGATTAAAAAGTGGCTATTAGTTAAATACCCCTTTAAATAGATAAATAATTAATAAAAATAGCTCATAATTGTATAAAAAATGAAATTAAGGCTAAATATATTAAATTAATGTAATTAACTAATATTAAAAAATATAAAATTACTAGTTATTGATTTAAAGTGGTATAAAATGTACAATTAGGCTATAATTGTAAATTTGCTGTAATTATAGCTAAATAACGCTAAGTTGGCTAATTTGTGAAATAATAAATTCCAATTGGATTAAAATGATATATTGAGTTGGGAAATATTTTGAAAATTATTTATAATAAAATTTATGAATAATTATTGAATATAAAATAATGAATAATATATATATATATATATAT
>ML453414.1:11582-31628 GCA_005239535.1 Nicotiana rustica
TGAAGTTTATTAACCTTATAAACTATCATGAAACACAGGCAATTTGCTCAACGATCAAGGGTCAGAAAGCTTCAGTACATAGCTGAACTGGAAAGAAACGTACAAGTTTTGCAGGCATGTATCAGCTGAACCTTTGAAATACGTATACCGGCACCTGGATGTTGCTTTTTGGTAAAATTTGACTAGTTGCTGTGATTTCAGGCTGAAAGTTCTGAAGTGTCCGCAGAGCTTGAATTTCTTAACCAGCAGAATCTTATCCTCAGCATGGAGAATAAAGCCCTAAAGCAGCGCCTAGAAAATTTAGCTCAGGAACAGCTTATAAAGTATTGTAAGTTTCTTTATCTGTTATACTGAACTATTCTACTTGTTTCCTGTGTTGTAATCTTAACTATTTTGATAAACTTGATTGTAGACCAGGTATTGTGAGTCCAAACAATACATAGCTGGGAGTTAGGTTTATCTGAATTAAGTCTCATATGATTGATGTTTACCACTGTGAATAAAAGTATAACTGCGAGATATTGGTCCACGCAATTTGGGAAAGTGGGGGCAATTTTCCTGGAACTAAAAGGTTTCCAAACAATGTTCAATTTGATTAGCAAAATAGCTATCTCCGGGAAATTTGGTGACAATTAGTGGTCATCCCACAATACATCATTTTTGGTGGGAAGACAATGACCTTGCTGAAAATCCATGACTGTTTGAATTAATAATTTTGTTTAATTGATTTTCTTTTCCCTATGTGTGGGAAACTAGAATAGTCTTTCTTGAAATCTTGTACTACTATAATTAGTAAATATGCCACTTTGAAAAGCATAACTATGCTGGTTGGTACTCGATCTGTTATTATCTGCTATAAGATGGAAATCTGACCATGTCAAAGTTTCTTGAGAAAAAAACCAGTGCTAGTCTTTCTACTGCATCTGGATGACCTTAATGTGAACCGGTCCCTGTTTTCTTTTTCAACCCTTCAAATAGCTAAATTTACCTAAAATACAAAGGATGAATGTTATTCCCATTTACCTTTGAAGCAATCATAGCATACAGATAAACATAGATGATTGGATGATTTTGTGGAGTACGATATCGTTGTTTAGCTCCTTTGTTATCATATATCTCTTCTGCACTTTTTTTATAACATTGAAAGTTACTTTACTTGTCCAAATAAAAGAAAGAGAAGGAACGTTCGAGTTTGCAACGATAAGATGCTATGTAATTGATCTTTCTCATATAACAAGTTTTATGCTAAATAATTAATCTTTAATTTCCCATGTTAGATAGTTATGTGTAAATAGTCCTAGTCCCATATGTAGTAGGAGTAGAATATGTCCTAGTCTAAGTTGCTCGGAATCGGGTGCAGGTATCTGATACGGGGAAGGATCTGAGTATCGGATTCGGTGAAATCTAAATTTTAAGATTCGGGGTTGCGGATCCGGATATGGATACGGGTGCGGGAATTCGGCTAATAAAAAATAGAGCTATAAAAATATTGTAAATTTTGAGAGATATTCTGTGAAAAACTTACATGAATATTGTAGAATTCAATCTTTCATTCTCCAAGATGGACATTATTCATTCATTCTCCTAAATCTGTCTTATTTTTTATTTTGAGAAATCAAAATCTCAATTTTTCTCCCAAATTTGTCGATGGACTCCGGTCAAAGTGTCCGAAGTCAGTTGACCGAATCCGGGACGTATTCCGCTCCCGTCCCCGCCTTGTATCGGGACAGGGACGACACCAAAATCGAAGAGTCCGCGCAACTTAGTACCTAGTCCCATATGTAGTAGGAGTATAATATGTATTATATATAGGCTCATTGTATCATTGTTAAAACATAAATTTTTCTCCTGTGCATTCTCACATGGTATCAGAGTCCAAGTTCAGCGGGACGAGTATGGAGATGGCAAAGCGATGGTGCGCACACAAGAAGAAGTGAGAAAATTATCGTTGTGCGTCATTCCAGCGACATCCGGGAAGAAAGATCTCGTCACCGTGCAATTTTCAGGCAATTTCGGGTTGTTCCTAGGGTTCATCACTTCTATAGTGGTACTGTGCATATACCAATACCACCATCAGATCCGAAACCCCTGTGCGACCAAACCCCAAAAATTTCAGTCCCATCTGAACAGAAAAGTCAGTCACTGTGCGTCTTTCCGGTTGACAACTCAAGATTGTTTTGCGTTATCTCCTCATCGGTAAGTGTTGTCGAAACCAACACTACCATATTTGTTCGATAAAGTCAGGTGACAAAACCCCAGTCAATCGCTCCACTATAAAGTCCCTCACGCGCCTCCAAAACCAGGGTTCCGGCAAGCTACAGTAACTTTTCCGGTGCGTGTGAGCCATCCCGGTCACTTTTTGACAAAACTTATTCAGGACAACTTACTCGTCCTGTGATTCCGAGCCTACCCATATAAATTACATCAAATTCTAAAGACTTTTATTCTTCCCGGCGTGATCCAGAAAAGTTTCTGTTTTCTGGTGATGTTTTTGAACCTATTTTGTAGTGTAGAATATTGCCTTGTATGTCGAGTCATCAACTTGCAGATATTTTCACGAAGTCCCTTCATATGTAACAAATTCGGTACATATGATTTATATGCACCGGTTTGAGGGGGGAGTATTAGGTAGTTATGTGTAAATAGTCCTAGTCCCATATGTAGTAGGAGTAGAACGTCTTAGTCCCATATGTAGTAGGAGTATAATATGTATTATATAGGGCTCATTGTATCATTGTTAAAATATTGATTTTTCTCCCGTGCATTCTCACATCCTCTAAGTGCAGTTCTTTTTCCTTGATCCAAAGATTTTGAATCAAGGAAACTACCATTGTTGAATTAACTATTTTGGACATTGGAACTGATTTGTTTTATGGGATAGTGGTCTTTGGAAGCAGTTGAACGTTTATACAGCAGGTACTTTATTTCATTAGTTTCATCGAAAAATGCCACTCATAAATTTCCCATGCAGTGGAGCATGAAGTTCTGGAAAGAGAAAGAGGAAGGCTGCGAGCATTGTATCAGCAACAACAACAGTCACAACAACAGCAGCCACAACAACTATCTTCCAGCCATCGCCGCAACACCAGTAGGGATCTCGATCAGCAATTTGCAAACCTCTCTTTGAGACAAAAAGAGGCTGACCGTGATCCTGTTTCAGGACAACTTCACATTTGACCGGAAATTTAGCTACGACTTTAATCAGAGCTTACTGACTATCCCTCGATGACAAAAGTTCACAATTTCTGTTGTGCGTGATCAAGACGAAGTCTTGCCTCTCTTGTGCTCAGCTTCAATGGATTTGCTCTTCTACCGTCTAGACTTGGTTCTAATTCTTGTGACAACATGTGTGTTTACATCAACATTTGTTAAGCTTTTACGCGCACCTGGTGGTCAATGCTAAAGAATAAAGCATTTATGACAGTTGATTCACCTGAGGTGGTTGATTCCAGCATGTATGTTCCAAGTGAATAAATTCATCACTTTCCTTTGATCTTTCTCTGTTGTAACATTTTCCAGCTTCTGGTTCCACCATATTTATCTTCATTGATACATTTTCATGAACTATGTAATTTAAGCATTGATCCTTTAAGTTCATTCCTCGTTTCGCCTCAAGGCAATATTACTCCATCTGTTTCATTTTATGTAACACTAGTTTTGTTTGTGATCATCTCAATATTTTCGATATCAGTCCCACTTATAACATTATTCTATATATAAGTTTGCAATTTTCTAGCAAAGCTGTATAATTTTCACAATTTTCTAGCATTCAAATTCATCTAAATTATTCAGATTTCTGTTTCAGTTGATTCTTTAACTGCTGTTTTATTCCAATACCTTAATCTTCTTTCACTACTAAATCGCAAAACAAATTATCTGAAATATCGAAGCAACTGCTGTATGGCATAGCAAACCCTAAATCTAAAATATTTTAGCCTAATGCACAACCAAATTTAAGACTTCCATAAAGTTTAGTGCAAGATAAATAAAATTTATGCACACAAATAGAGAAGGAGCATAAACTTCCCAATAAGAAACAAAAACTGAAAAAATGAGGATGATATCAAGTAGCAAAAGAAGAATTATACATAAAAATACTTAAAGAAAATCCATTAAAGTTTCTCGCTTGACACATTAACATGCATAGAAACGAAAATATCTAGTGTCTGAGTTGTGCAAAAACAAGACTTTTTTTAGCTGATAGCGGATTAAACAAATTATAAACTTGGAAGAAAATGAAGGGCGAAGAAGATTGAAGAGGGTTAGGCAAAATTTCAGCCACAAAATTAAAAGATCTAAAGAAAACGGAAGACGATTTGGAAAAAAATTAAAACTAAAAAAAACCTAGTTGAGAAGATGAAGAAAAGTGAAATAGTAGTATAAAGTAATGAAGATTGTTGGAATAAAAGAGTCATCTTGCACCTGTTTTTTCGGAATAAGTGTGTTTAGTTCGCCTATTTGTATAATAGCAATTTTAATAGAAATATGAAATTACTCTTTTACCCTTCCTCGACCAACTTGGCTCTTCTATATAATAGAAATAGAAAAATAGAAATTTAAGTGATTGTGATTGGGCAAAAACAAATTGAAGTAGAAAAAAAAATCCCTCTGAAGCCGTGTAATTTCAGTCGCCTAAATCGTTTTTTTTTTTGAAAAACAAACTTTAGGAAAACCCCAACAGGTTTTTCCACAACTTTCCGCCGTAGCCGACCAATTTGTACTCTCCGTTTTCCTCCTCCTGATTTTCATAATTTACCAACCAACAATCAAGAATAATGTGAAGCTTAAAAAATTGTTTACCCACAAAAGCTGCGCTGCGGACCACAGTTCGTAACAACTTGACGTTTCTTATAATCCTTCTCATGATAAAATTGTAATTCACGAATCTAAAATATTTGACGGACTTGTAACTCTAGGGTAAACTGAAGATCATGTGATTTTTACATTCTAAAAAAAGGAATAAGACAGTTGGAAAATCAAAGATAAATCTTTCAAGTCAAGTAAATCCACAAAGATCCCAATTGTTATCGCTTGAGGATATGAAAAACAGACATTAAAAATAATAAAGGAACTAGTGTTTCGAATGAATCCATAACGAGAAATCAGTAAGCAGCATTCTTGTTCTCCAAGTAACGAATTCTCTTGTTGACAGCATCAAGTTTGGAATCGACTAACGTCAGAATATCAATCTCTTCTACTGGTTCCTTGGGAATTAGGGTTTGAGTGTACCTATTAAGAATATCTTTAACAGCATCCAAATTTTCAGGCCAAGTCTGAAGTTCCCCTTGAGGACTCGTAATAATAGTACAGCACTTGATATCACAGAGAGTTGAAAGCTCCATCGTTTTCCGCTTAATGCATTCTTTTCTGACTTGATATGTTTTGGGATTGTTTGTTTTCTTCTTCTTTTGGTTTTCTTCTGCCATGGCTAATTGAAGAGTCGTGAGAAGAATTATTATATATATATATATATTAAAATAGGGCAACCGCCACGTCTCTTCAATATGGGATCCTACTTTAATTTGGAAATTTATACTTTTGGTAATACAAGTTACCTAATTATGTTGCAATTACTATTTCCAAATCCTATTTTGCATAGGAATGCTCAATTCTATACGTAAGACAACTTCGTTAATAAATAGAAAAAAGTCCTTTTTATGATTTCGTTCTTAATTGCTTAATTATTTAGCTGCTATATTCTGTTTCCATAAAGGAAAAAAGAAAAAAAACAAAGTTTTTTGATTTTGTTTTGATGGGTATTTATATATCCAACAATTTTTACTTGAACGTTATATATTGGACATGGTTCGATTTTTTCCTAAAAAAAACCAAACCAAATAAGTCGATTTTTCAAATATTAGAACCAAACCAAATCAATTGAGTCGGTTTTTATCGATTCGATTTTCTCGGTTTTTTGCTTATTTATCGATTTTTCTCTTAAATATGAGACATACACTACCAAATGCATATTCCGGCGACTGTATTTACAATGTAACACTATCAAATCAATTGCTCTTTCAAAAAACTATCATTTTCAAGATATATTGATGAATTGAATCAAATGGTGATTAATAATTTAAGTACTCAATTAAAAATCGATTATTTTTAACATGAAATAAATTTTTATACTTAGTAAAAGAAAACTACCAATCAAACTATAACGTAAAGGCATAATATAATAGCAAAGAACTAGACTAAAAATATAAATGACTAATATGTACCATAATATTTTAGAAACTTTATATAAATAAATAAATATATATATATATATATATATATAGGTGTAATAATAAATTTAAATAGCTATTTTTATAATCGGTTTGGTTAGGATTTTTTTTCTTATTAAAACCAAAACGAAATTAAATGCGAACGGTTATTAAAATTCAAAACCAAAACCAAACCAAACTTAAAAAGTATCGGTTTTTTAGTCGGTTTGGTTCGGTTTTACGAGTTTTTATGAATACCCCTAGGTATATATATCCCTTTCAACACTTTTCACCCGTTTTTTTTCTCTACTAGGAAAAAACTCCACCCGTCTCGTATTATATGTCGTGTTTCATTTTTAAACGCCACTTAAAAAATATTAATTAGGAAAGGGATTAGACTATTCTACCCTTATTTATGTCTTAAGAAATAACCTCTCTTCATTGAATATTTGTTCTATTTATGTGTTATCTCTATCTTCAAGAACAATTATTACTAAGGGTAAAAAAAGGAAAAAAAATATCAATTTTGTGTTGAACTTCTAAAATGACAAATAATTTGAGACAATTATTTTTATTAACGATGACTATTAATATGAGATGGAGGGAGTAAAAGTTATTTTTGTTTGGTGGGAAGATTTCTCTTAGTACACTTTAACATATTTTTCTCTGATTGTATTTTTTTTTTAAAAGTTTTATGGTTTGGGTTGATATATATTTTTGTGTACACTTTCTTTCTCTATATACAATAAAATCTTTTGTTTGGTTTAATTGGTGTATTTTCTCTCTATTATATCATCTACTTTCAATCTCAATAAAGCAAGTAATTTTTTTTTTGATTTGATTTGTTGTGAATTTCTCTCTAATACTTTCACAGATTTTCTCTATAAAGAAAACAAATGTTTATGTTGATATAATACTAAAAAACCATAGTAAAACTTAGGCATAGAAGACCTCAATGAGATTGAGACATATTAAGAGAATACACTATCAATCTATAAATTAATTAATAGCATTAATAAAATATGGTTAATATGAAGGAGAGGAAGAAAACAATGATGGTAAATATTGAAGGAGACAAAAAATGAGTAGAATTTGGAAGCCTTGGATAGTCATCAGGTGAAGGCAAAACACAGTCTTGTCCATTGAATGAAATCTTTCTTGGAAAAGCCCATCCTTCCTTAAATGTGAAAATCCCTTCATCTTTGTGCNCAGAGTAGAATTTGGAAGGCTTGGATAATCATCAGGTGAAGGCAAAACACAGTCTTCTCCATTGAATGAAATCTTTCTTGGAAAAGCCCATCCTTCCCTAAATGTGAAAATCCCTTCATCTTTGTACATTAACAACTCACTTTGTACATTCCCAGTTTCACCTGCTTGTAGCAACATGTCATTGTAATACTCAATCCCATAAAACATTCCTGTGTCGTCTGCATTAAAAAAAAGTTTAACCTAAATGGGTATATACAAGATTCATATAGACGACTCCAATGAGTTTGGGTTGAGGTTATTGGGCAGGAGACACCCTTTCATAAGGGGTGTCATCTGACATTGCTTCACATTAAATAAGACAAACTAAATATCAATTTGGTACAAGATGTAAAGCTTTAAAACCGCCGTAGTCCAAGATAAAGGCGGACCCACGATTTTAACGCTCAACTAGTACCTCTTAAAGGCTTTTAGTGTTCAGGGTGCCGAGTTATTTAAGTTAACCATTTTCAAGCATATACATACACAAGATTTCTGTCGAAGTTTATAGGCTCTGGTGACCCCTCAACGTTACACATAGGTTGGCCTCTGGTCCAAGACACAACCACGTTTACAAGTCGAATTGTGCAATAGACCGATATTGCTTGTGCAAAATTCTGTGTACACCACTGGTTGAGGCGTACTTAATTGATATATCACAAAATAAAGGAAATGCTAATCTTAGGCATTGGTAAAACTTACTGGTATCACCATACTGATTAAGTGGCTTGTAGTTGAAACTGAAAACCTGCGTTACGCTTCTCAAATTTGGATGCAGGACAACCAAGTTCCACTGGCTGTAGTTCTTAACATAGTTTAAGTTTCTGATAGTCATTTTCACCCTCCAATACTGTGTGTAACTCTGCTTTACATGCCAATGTATCTGAATTGGGCACATGTGATGTGAACACTGTACTGCTGGCTTTGGCGGATCGTTATGGTCTAGTTGCAAAACTGGTGGTAGCTCACCATACCTATAGTTCCACCCACAACACAAGAGAGACATAATTAGATGAACAAAACATAAATGAGAATGTATGAAAACTGGGGTTAAAGTGAAAATGAGAATTACTTCACACATTGATCTGCTCCTAGTTGTCCCTGACAACCACAACTGCATTTGGGGCATGGCACAATGGTGTTGTTGTAGAAAGCAGACAAGGAAACACAACATGTTGGAGAAGATGATGCTCTAAACTGGGAATAAGAACAAATCACATTCCAAGTTGCTGCAATAATGGTTACAAACAGATTAAAGCTGGAGTCTTGAATAGATCCAAGATTTTATTATCAGGAAAATAATCCTATAAGATAACTAGAAGCTACATTTACTTACCAATGGCTTGAGTCTTTCGTCGTCCTTGATCTACATTGAACTTACTTGGAGGGACTTTAAAAGGATCACCACAAGTATATCCAGGAATTCCAAGTGTGAAATTTTCAGGTACACGAGGCTCGGATCCATTATAGGAAGCACTTCCAATGTTCATCTGAAAAGAAGCACCATATTTTCCAGGGTCTTGAGTCAGAGATGTAAGTACTCCTCCTCTGCAGCAATTTGCGACCTGTTTATTATAAGGAGCTCCGGGCAGGAGGTCAACAATCACCGGCTCTTTTTCACAACAATGGGGCGGTTGTGTTGCTTTGATTGCAGAACAATCCCCTTGCTCAGTAGCTTCAGCACCTGACATATCCCAAATTACTTCATTCCCAGGCCAACTCCAGCTTAACTTCCAACCAGGTTGATCTATGTGGCGGAAAAGTTGGTAATTAAAGATTGAGACTTTAACCTGGTTCAGACAAATAGTTCAAACGAACACACATATGTTTGCTAATTAGTCTTCACTGCCTCTTGAATGAGATATAATGCATAACAAAAAAAGATAAAATACAGATCATTTTGACACAAAGGCGGACCTATGTTTAGAGCAGAGGGGTCACCGGCAAAAGTTCTATACATATATGTGTATATAAGTCATATATTCTACTTGGAATCCTTAAGATTAAAGGTCGACGGGGATAATGGTTGAGCAATCTGCTCATGTGCCCCAGAACCTTCAAATCTTGGGTCCGCCTGTGTTTTGACATATGATTGCTAATTTCAGATATTCGGGTCCATGAAAACCTGCATTTGGCTAAAAAAGTTACCCTTTTCTTGCACTACACATCCCATGTCACAAACAACATTTTTTTTCCTTTTAAAAACCGAGAAATCCCTAAGAGCCAGTTGACGCACTGAGTAACTCCTTCATGTCACAGAACAGACAGCAGTTATCCGAGTATACAATACAAATCCGAGTATACAATACAAGTGATAAGCAATAGTATTGTGTGTATTTCATAGTAGGAAAAACTTACGTCTTGGCTACCCTCATTGTTTAGCATGATATCCCATTTGATAGTGATATTTCCATTCGGGTCCAGTGGATCATAACCATCTGCATTACAACTGAAATCAACCATCACAAATTCCATATCTATAAATTTCTCTTCTTTTAAATTACAGATCACAGATAAGTCTCATGATTTCAAAGACAAATAATACTCACAGGTTGGATAAATAAAAAGGATGAGAGGTAACACCAAACTTAGGCCACGGCCCATTGATCTTTGACAAAAAGACAACAAAAGTTCAGTACTAATTCATTCATAAAACATAATCTTTTGTTTGAGTTCTGCAAATGTTTAATATGAAAGGACAGCCAAAAAGAAGGAACAAGAAAGAAGAAAAAGAGACAATACAGTGGATTTGGTAATAAATAATAGGTGACAATGAATTAAGGTAGGACATTTTTAGATTTCCCAAAAATAGTTAAGAGTATAGACTATGACTTAGTACTAAGAATGCGTATTTCTAGGGACAAGTTTGAATGGTATGTTACGGTTCATCTCCAATTCTCACTCACGCTTTTGGCTCTCCCTTTTTGCCGTTTTAGATTCTCATTACTTACTACCAATTATACTTTCCATTTTGTACCATTTATCGTATTCATACTATGTGGTTCCCGCGTTTCAAACCACATAACTTAATACAAGTATTATTTAAAACATCCAAATCTTGCTTTAGTTGTGCGAATTTTTTTTTCTTATATGACTAACCAAATATTGCACCAGCTATTTGGAGATTATTTTTCTTAGTACAATCAGCAAAACTATTATTTTAGGCTGGAATTATTTCTTCTACTCCCTCCAACCAAACGGCCCTTATCAAATCACTTTTGGCTAATCGATTTCACACAAGAAATTATGTTTTCTTTATTTATTTTATGATCATCTGAATATGTTTTGTTATTTTTTTCCCTAATTTTTTTTATAGAAATTCTGGCTTCATTGATTCCAGCTGGAACGATGCATAAGCAAAGATTTTAGTAGACCTTTTGAGTTATTATAGAAAGACAGTTGTCTGAGACTGTAACCCACATATACAAATTATCTCATGCTCAATGCAAATGCCAGTCCCTGTCAAACTCTTTAACAAGCAAAATTTCCAGAATCCATTTAATATCATTGTCAAACTTATGCACATAGAGCAATTTTTGAACTAATTAATTTCTTTCTATAGTACACAAAACTACAAAAATTACAGTATGTCTATACTTTTTTAACTTTCTTGGCTGGGATATGAAAGATAAAGTGCATCAGAACACAACTAGTGTCTGAACTTTATCCCTGCATTGCATAATAATGTTAAAAACCACCAGTGGCTCAATAATCACACTTAATATACCAAGAAGATTCCATAATTATCCAAATATAAAATAACTTGAGGAAGACATAGTCCCTTCTGCCTAATAATTCGAAGTATACATCAGAAATGTTCTTCAGTTTTCTCCTTGTACTGGGAACAGAAAGAATACATTTCTTTTTGTATTGTCTAACAACACAAACAGGTTTTCATTGGATTCAGAAAATTGCCCGACAGCTTAGGCATGTCGGCGTCTCTTGAAATTATCCTCATTGAAGGACTCCCAATTCTTATGATCAAGAACGCTTAAGTCATCAAGATCTGCAATGGCAAGCAAATATTGAGTAAGCTTCATGAGCTCCTGATCAGTGCTCCGGTTCACGTGTGCCTTCCTGAATGGCTTTATAGCCAATCCATTTTGTGGGTTCATCACAAAGTTCCTTCGCAAGTCATCAAACATTATAGTGTTTTTTGGACTGTAAAACTGCAAACATCAAGATTACAGGTTAGTGTGCCAAATATGAAAAAGCTTTTCTGCATAAATGTTCTACTTATGGTACCAGTCCATTTACAATCAAGTTACCATCTTTTGGACATTCAATAAGAATATCAACATGACATTTAATCATCTCTCTAGGCCATAAATCCATAGAAGAAAGAAGCAACTAAATAAAAAAGTCAACCTCTGGAAAATGAGCCCATATTAGGCCTAAAGGCTTGCAATCAAAAACTCCATAACGGTCTGATTGTACTGTTATCATTGCCATATGGTCCAGCAGAGCTGTAATTTTATAGTTCGGATTCTCGAGTACACCAAGTTGTCCCATTTTTAACTCAACCCACTTCATGCTGCAAATTGAAAATGAATTAACGCAATGCATATAGATCAAAGCTCTTTCCCAATTCATACTCTGATTTATTAAGGACATCAGAGTTCTCAATGATTCTAAAAGCAAATTCTAACCTGGTTGCTGACCATATCATGATGTCATATTCTGCATAAGCAGCTGAGAGAAACTCATGAAGATCTGCATGCAATAATTGGAAAAATTAAACGATAAACAAGGTAAGGGTAACTGGAAAATATAACAGGTAAGACACTTACAAGGCCTCATGAGTTCGAGTGGGTTCTCTGCAGTTGACCGGTGATCAAACAAAGTATAATCAATATCCAGAACAAGCAGCTTTTTACCTTCACGGCAAGGATTACGGAGCTCAATCTGAATAATCATGAACATGATCATCATAAAAAAGGAAAGTAAGAAACGATATGATCTTAACCCACATAAAATATCAGCTGTTTCTTATTGAAAGTATATACTGTGTACAATTTCAATATAACTATACTTAGAATATACAGCACCAACAGCCCCATCTAACCAAAAAGCAACTTAGCTAAATAGAAAAATAGTTAATAATTCTTACACTCATATAGAATAGTAGTTCTATGCATCTAGCATCAAAATGCATGTTATCGTCAATGATCATGGTGCAAGAGGCTTTAAAAGACCAGAATGATAGGGTTAATTGGGATCATGGGTTCCGTGCACACACTACACCATTATAAAGGATACATTTTAGTGTTTTTGTAAAAACTATTACTAATGAGTACCTTCTATCAATTAATTACCAAAACAAAGTTTTTGAAAATGGTAAAAGTATTACCAATAACAAATTAAAGCAATGTATTAAGTTCCTAATTAGTTCTACCAAGACTTTCAAAAATGACCGCTGATTTTTAGGATTTAGGATCTTTTTCTACAAACTTAGCCACTTACGGTGCCATTCGTAGTAAAATAACTTCACTTAAGTAGTCTTCATCAAAAAAAAAAAAAAAACTTCACTTAAGTAGTCTTCTTACTTCAATAAGTCATTTGAAGTGCCAATGGAACTCATATAGCCTAAATACCATAGTCATTTTGTTGAAACTTGCCACTCCACAACATTAGCCTCCATATTTTGGGGCTTAACGCAAATACAAGACAATATATTACCCGTGTGCCCCTCAATCCATACCGTCTCCTCCTCATCAACACATTCTCACCGAGCCACCACTATTTGTCTTAGAAGTGTGATTTCATACGTAAATTTTCATTGTTCCAAAATTATCTTTTACAAAGATGCAGATTAATCGAACATTTGTCATTTGGTCAAGAGGATCTCATGACAAGAATGTAACACCAACACCATGAACCAAAAATGATTTTTTATTATGATGGCGGTGTTTGGGCTAACTTGAGCACACCTTGATTAGTCCACCAGTACCGCCTACAATCAGGGGGTGCCAGGAAAGCTTACCCACTAAGGCTGGAGGAGATGCGCTCGTACTGAGTGTTATAGCTGGATTCGAACTTGGTATCTCCAGGTTGTTACTCCCATGCCTCAACCACTCAGCTACATCTTTTGGGACGATTCAAATATGAAATACAAAAAGATCCTGAATTACAACTAATGCATTCTATTTCCCTATATAACTCCGTCTATTATAAAATTTTGGTCATGTATTCTTCTTCCAGAATTATAGAAAAGAATTCATCTACTTCACAATCTGACTATAATCCTTTTCGTTCATCCAAAAGAACGAGCGGCTCCAGAAATATGTTCAATTAGTTGTGCCAATGATACATACAAGTAAAAGCAAGAAAAAGAAACATACAAGTAAAAGAAAATGAAGTAGTATGGAAAGCTATTGGCCTAAAAAATTAAGAAGTTTCGTGTAAACTTTAATAATATGAGTGGAAAAGGTTAAGCAAACAAACCTTGTGCTGCTCAACGCGCCTCTTCAACTTCTGTTTGTTGATTTCTTTATCCTTAATATCAACAGCTTCCTCTTGCCCAAGCTCAAAATCATCAATGATATCCGGAGATTCCACTTGATCAACAATTATATCATCCTCCACAGTCCTGCAAATCAAAATAATACTCATTATTCCCAAATTAAAGTCCAATATTTTTTTTTATAACAGAGAAATTTCCTAGAGTGAGTACGGTTCGAAAATCGGTGGATAATAGGCCCGCCCTCTACCCTTATCCACTTAAATGGTAGCTTTTTTTAGTTGCTAGCTATTGTTGCAACAAGACCTTTAAGAAGACTTCGTAGAAGACTTGTAGGTAAAGTAAAAGAAATTAGAAGTAAAGGACAGCTTGGTGCACGAAGCATCCCGCATTCACGCAAGGTCCAGGAAGAATCGTACCTCAAGGGGGTGTGATGTGGGCAGCCTACCCTGATTCTACGGCTTGAACTCGTGGCCTATGGGTCACACCGGGACAACTTAGATAAATTAATAGAACTAGATTAAGAGATTGAGATAAATCTCTAGTATGGGGAGACCAACTGGTCGAGCGCGTTTTATGCCTCAAGGGTGGAGGTTTGAACCTCAACCTTGGATTGGAATATTTTGTTTTACAATTCAAGAAAAAATCTCTAGAATTGGGACCTATTGTACTCATTTCTCATAATTCCAATTTTGCAAACTCAAGCAACTCGCACCTACGACGAACCCAATTACTTATCCCTTCAGATGGAGGGAAGAGGAGAGAATGAGTACAATAGGTAGCAAAATAGCATATCATAGCTAGAGAAATAGCATATATTTGTCATGTTAGATCTGATAAGAATCTAAGTTCGATTCTTCAATGCAGATTTCCTAATTAGCTAAGTATAGGAAAGTTCAAGTTTAGGAGTTATTTTGTTTGATTTTCTTTGCTCAGCCGACTGAGTTATAAGTCTGGCTAGAATTGTAAATATTTACTTGGTAATTAATGAAGTTGGATAGTTACCCAAAAAAAAAAAGAAGAAGAACAGGAGAGAGAGAGCTTCTTTTTTTTTTTTTTGATAAGGTAAAGAAGAAGAAGAAGCAGAACTATAAACTGAAAGAAAAAGAAAGAATATAATTGTCATCTCCCAAGTGTTGCCAAGAACATAAGCATCAAAATGTTCTCTAGAAAATACCGAGAAAAAAAGAACTGAGTGGACCAAAAATGTCACAATGGCACCAAGTCACAGGTGAATGCACTTTAAGAGTGAATAAAAGATTTAACATAGATCAACTCATACAATACAAGATAACATAAATAGGGCATAAATGTGTTTCAAAATTCCACTAATTCAAACAGACGAAATTGTTATTTTCCTCCGAAACAGAATGCTAACATCTATTTTGCCTTTCACTATAATCACGTCATACAAGAATGAGAAATCAACCCACTAATAGTTGTTTGGTTCACATACTAGCAACTGGATATAGGTGAAATTGACAAACAAGAAATTGACATGCAATTTTATCAATCATATCGAGAGCCAACATTTGGTGTGTCAATTACACCCCACATTAGGCACCATATTTTAAATTGGCCATTTGGTTGTATTTTTCCTAATTCCCTCTATTTGGCTATCCACTATATTAGCAATACGGAGAATTCTGTATTATCCAATACAACCTGGAGGTAGTTTTTGACAATAAATGGATTAGAACTCAACCATATTATGATATTAATGACAAAAATAATCCATTTGTACATTGCAAAAGATCATAATATGTGCTGATATTAGAAAGACAATTTAAGCCACTAATAGACCACATGCAAATTAAAGCTTTTTTACATTATAATTGTTTTATTGATATTTCCAATTTAAACACATATTTTGTGCTTACAACAACAACAACAACAAAAAACCCGGTGAGTTCTCACAACTGGGGTGTGGGGAGGATAGTGTACGCAGACCTTACCCCTACCTTGGAGGGCAGAGAGGCGGTTTCCGATAGACCCTCGGCTAAAGACAAGATGAAAAGAATTAGTGGCAACAGGTGGTAACAACAACAAGGTATCAAGAAAACTAAAACTAAAACTAAAACGAAAGAATGCAATAAAACAGTAAATAGTACCATCAATCCAAGAATAAAGAGATACTATGCTAACACTACTGCTACCAATCCGAGAAAAAGAATAGACACGCGCGGCTGCCTGCTAACCATCCACCCTAATTCTCGAAAAAGAACAGACACGTGCTTAATTTCACATATTATAATATAGTGAATCATACTACTGGTGAGTTCACCATATTTGTTATAATAACTTTGAGTAGAACAAAGTTATTTGATATATGACGACCTGGGGCATAATTCGCACAGTAGTTCAAGTTTGGTTCCAATCCATGCAGACACGAAGCACAACACAAATGCCTCATATTGTGAACTCGTGCTACTTTATACTTTCGTATTATGTTCCTTTAGAATTAAAATTTCTATGTTATCATTCTCTCCATCTGACAATCCATGTATATTATTTAAATGTTAATGCCAAATTGAGCCTTGCGCCAAAAAAAGGTAACGCTTGGTGCCACCAGATGACCAGATCTTACCTCTAATGACCAGCCATATCTGTGATTCTACTTATCATGAATGGACCAGAACGGAAAGTTAGGGTGAACTTACTTCTGACATGCAACAAGCATTCACTATTACCAAACCACATAATATAGAAAGCTTTGATTGCACATAATCTTTTGCGACAAGATACGCATTTAAAAGAAGACTTAAAAGAAAAGCCTTGTATATCAGCCCACCTCTTAAATATCCTGCACTGAAAAAGGTATTCTTTTTTAAGTAGAGACTACCCCCTCTCTAATACCTAAACAGAGTTGCATCTAAAGGGACTAAAGGGATATTCTTCTCACATCCAAGAGAGAAAAAGAATCAGATAGGACAACAAAGGAAAAACCTTCTCTTGCCCTATAGCCTAACACCTTACATCAAACATGCACAAGATAAGATATTACACCTTCCATGTTGAGAATATCAACACCTTATCATAGTCAATCAAACATGGTACGAGGATGGAAAACTCACCTGTGAATATAACACTTATGGAGAAATTACATTAAATAAAAACTACATAAGAAAAATAACAGTCTATCTTGGTGCCCTACCGAATCTACAACAGTACAGTATTTCCTGAAAAGAGTTTTGTGGAATTTAATCAAAAATTGTTCTGATCGGTTTTGGATCATTAGCATGAATGTTTTCTTCTGATTTTATCTTTTCTTTTCTATATAACTTTCTCGACCTTTTGGCTACGATCAAGTGTAGTATCTGTTCTTATCTTTTCTTTCATTAAATAGGTCTCTTTAAGACTCTTAGCTTGAACATTGCGATAAACATAACTGTTAGAATCCTTTTAAGCATTCAACTCTTGCTACATGCATGGGAATCTTACCTTAGCTATGCAATACTTGTCAATAACTATCAAAGATTTATCTTTTCTAACGTAGACTTAAAAATAATGGCACAACATGGCATCCCAAATTCGAACACCATATTGATCCATTGAGATGCAAAATGCTGGATACCACCTTGTGTTAGGGAAACAAATTAAACTTAAATCATACGCTGCAACTGATACCTATCATGTAATTTGCTCGGTTAAAGCAAAAAACAAGATAAAAGAGGAGTTCCTTCTCTCTACTTGCTCCATCATCTCCCAGCAATGTAAAACTAGTTATGTTGCTCGAACTCTTCGAAAATGTCGCCAGGTGCATGCCGGATCCTCCAAAAGTAGTGTATTTTTAGAGGATCCGACACGGGTCTGGCCGCATTTTGGAGAGTCCGCGCAACATAGAAACTAGTTAACAATATTTTGATTATTGAGATTTTATTTTTCATGTCCACACCTATTTAACATGTACTAATTAGTTAATTCATATTACCTTACTATCGTAATAACACAAGTAACCTTTCACCAATTCAGCTAGCTGATATACAACAATTGAAATGATAACATGCTTATAAGTTATCTTCTCATACTTAAAATTATACAATTTGGCAACCAGCATAAATGTCTCTGCACAATTTTTCTGTTGAAAATGAGATTAAAAAAAATTTAAGTTCTGTGACAGTGTATACATTGTTTACACTATCATACAACAACTCTTCACAACAACCTTGATATATAACCTAGAAACTAATAATAACCTGCTATAACCAGTTAACCTGAATAGATGGAGTAAATTACACTGTCAGTGTATAAAACTTGAAACCTTCTTTAAAAAAAAAGCATTTTTCGACATATACATACAATAATCAATCAATCCACTATCTCAATTCCAAACTAGTTAGAGTTGGCTATATCAGCATTCTATATCAATTCCACTCCATTTGGACAGGGCTTTGCGTGGGGGGAGAGAGAGAGAGATGAGAAGCTAACCCGATCATAGTCATTTTGAAAGAGGATTTGAGAGGAATCTGAGATAGAAGGAGAGTCTCATCAGCGAGTTTTGAACCGACTTTTGGGTATAGAAGCTTCTGGCGTTTAGGCAACACTTTTGTCACTTCACATATGCGTCGTTTTAACTCGCCGACGGTGTCATCGCCGCAAACTCTGACGGTGTACTCTTTTCCGCTCCATTTCACCGTCAGCGTTAACTCTTCCGCCGTCACCGGAGACACTGCAACTGCCGCCGACGATGATTCCGCTGCCATTTCGTTTTCCTCTTCTCGATGGCTCACTAGATACTCCTTTATAATTAGTACTCCGCAGTAGTACTGCGATTGTCTTTCCTGAAAAGTTTCGTATTTACCAATTGACCCCAATTCTTTTGCATTTCTTCTGTTTTTCCACCATTCTTTTGCATTTCTAGTCTACGCCTCCTTACTTTTAAGCTGATTTCAACACGTAATGAGAATGTCATTTTTAATTCCAAAATGTAAAATAAAATATAATATGGCGACGATATGTATAATGCTAATTTTCATTAATGTCGCACTAGGAAAGATTAATATCATAAATTCAAATCACATTAAAATTTGAGTTTACATTCGTCTCTTATATTTTGATTTTTTTTTTACTACTATATGCTAAATGATCAGTTTGCGAGAGTGATATTATGCAAGTATTTCAACTATTATATTACCACTTGATAAAAACTATTGTATAACAGTAAATCAAGTTTAAGATATTTAGGACATGAGACCTAACCGCTAGAAATAATATTGGTCAACTTACGTAGATCAACTCCCCTTCTTTATAAAGTGAAATTAATTATTAAACATATTTACTTCTTTTATTAGATCTCATTACATTTTCTTAATCCAGACATTTAAGAAATTCTAAGAGAATTTTGACAATCTACTTATTCAAGAAGCTTCGTCGATTTGTTCGCCTACAAAAGTATACAAGACAGTAGCTCTACAAGTATAGTAATCAGATCAACAACAACAACGATCCAGTATAGTTTTACAAGTGGGCATAGTAATCAAATCAATAACAATTATTATCTTAAGGGTTCATCTTGGTAGAAAATAGTTTCAAATTAACTGAACTAGACAAAATTTTGATCGATGATATTAAAATCTCCTAAATAATGTAAACTCCAAAACCCAACAAGTAATAATTAAAAAATAATATTTCCTTGCCTGCATTAAGATTTAAAACTTGTCGTAAAAAAAAAAAAAGGCAAACGGGTATATTATGAAACCATAAAAAATTAAAAGGCACACCATAGTTTCAAAATTTGTGAAAAATATAAGCAAGTTGCATGCTTCTTTTTAGTCATTCAGTAACAATGACACAGGGTAAATTTTAAAAAAGATCATATAATTGGGACTTTCTTTTTTATCAAGGTCATATAATTATATTTTATCACACAAAAATCGTAAAATTTACTCACATAAAATCATAGTGACCAAAGAACACAACTTTCCGGCAGTATATTCTTATTTGTTTTTTTTTTAATTTTCCATCTAATAAATAATAACTTAATTACAATAGGAGAAATATATATATTAGCCGCTCGAAAAAATAATAGCCGATAAAATATATAATTAACATATTTTATATAATTTTTGACTAGCAAATGAAGTTAGCCAACCCACCAGTTAATTTTATATATATATATATATATATATATATATA
>ML453417.1:2850-19411 GCA_005239535.1 Nicotiana rustica
AAGAATAGTAGAAAATGTATAATTAGGCTTCGGAATTGGTTTATTGAGTATTTATTGATGTTAATAAATCCATGATGTCTAGATATTATCGATTCGGAGTTGGATTCGAGAGGAAATGCTGTGATCGAGGCTTGACTTGCATTTTTGGAGCCGAGGTAAGTGTTTGGCCTAACCTTAGCTTGAGGGATTAGGTATAGAGTCTTATTTTCTATGTGTAATTCATGTCCAACGTATAGGTGATGTGACGAGTACCTATATGTTGCGGTCAAGCATGCCCGTGAGTCAATTGTGATGAATTATACCGTATTCTTGATATTCTCTGTACTATGAATAATTGGTGATTTTGAAGTGATACATTGATGTTGTTTCATGACGTGGGAAATTATCGATTAATTGTTCAGTTGAGTCCCTTACTGTTGAAATTACACTTCTGAGCGAGTTTGGTTATAGTTGAGTCCCTTGACGGGACGATAGAATTTTATTGATTATTTCTGTACGCTTGAGATTTCTTATTGTTATTTTCGCATTATGTTGTCATTTAATATTATTTATCGCACGAGGGGACATGCCGTGCCGATTGTTTATTATATATCACACGAGGGGACATGCCGTGCCGATTGTTTATTATTTATCGCATGAGGGGACATGCCCTGCCGATTGTTTATTATTTATCGCACGAGGGGACATGCCGTGCCGATTGTTTATGATTTATCGCACGAGGGGACATTCCGTGCCGAGTGATTGTGGGACTATGCACGAGGGGACATGACGTGCCTGTTGCTGTTCATTACCTGTTATGAGATGTTAAATTCCTGCTTTTTACTTTCACATTTCAGTTATCACCCTGTTCTACTGTACTAGTATCTGTTGCCCCTTTTATCCCCATCATGTTCTCACCGTATCTGCTTTTACTTGTTTATTCCCGTCGATATTTTCCTGTTATTATATAGAATTGCACAGGTATGTATATTGTTGTCGGTCCTAGCCTCGTCACTACTTCGCCGAGGTTAGGCTCGGTACTTACTCAGTACATGGGGTCGGTTGTACTGATGCTACACCTGCACTTCTTTATGTTGTACGGACCACGCAGCCGGACCCGGTGGACACTGACGGAGGCAGCATTTCCTTCAGTCCATTCAAGAGACATCGAGGTAGACCCGCAGACGTTCGTGGGCCCTAGCGTCACCTTCTACACTTCTCTTTCAGTTCTGTCTTATTCTATTGTTTCAAAGACAACATTATGTATTTTTTTCCAGACTATTGTATTTAGTAATCTCATAGACAGTTCGTGAGTATGTGACTCCAGTTTTGGGTTGTATTTTTGGGTTTTATTTCGAAGCTTGCTATATTAATTTTGAACTTCGTTAGCTTTCATATTGTTGACCACCGTTGGCTTAATTATCTTGTTCATTTTAGTTGTTAATGAGTTTATTTAGTTCAAACGTTGGCTTGTCTAGCGGGTTCAACGTTAGACGCCAACACGACCTGTAGGTGGGATTTCAGATTGTGACACTTAGAATCCAACATATCTCTAATCCAATGATATCTCACATCAATATGTTTAGACCTACCATGGAATGTAGAATTCTTGCCAAGATGAATAACACTTTAACTGTCGCAATAAAGCACATACCTCTCTTGAGAAAAGCCAAGTTCCTCCAAAAATCTCTTCATCCAGAGCAACTTTTTACAAACTTAAACGACATCAATAAGCTCAGCTTTTTAGTACATAGAGCAACACATTTATACAACCTAGATTGCTAAGACACAGCTCCCCTACAAAGGTAACCAAGTAGCCTGAAGATGAATTGTGAGTATCAACATCACCTCCTATATCTAAATCAGTGTAACTACAAAGAATAGATTTCCCTATCCCGAAAAACAAACTTGGACTAAAAGTGCCACAAAGATATCTTATTATCCACTTCACCACCCTTCAATGCTCTCTTCATGGATTGGAAAGAAAGGGACTAACAATGGCAATAGTACGGACAATATCTGGTTTTGTATAAATCATTGCATACATCAAACTGTCAACAACTGAAGCATAAGGAACTTTCTCCATGTCTTCCTTCTCATCATCACTGGAAGGACACTGCTTCGTGCTCAATTTGAAGTGCATAGCTAAAGGTGTACTGACAACCTTAGCTTGTCCATGTTGAACTTGCGAAGTACTTTCTGAATGTACTTCTCTTGTGACAACCACAACTTCTTGGCCTCTTTGTCACGGAAGAGAGAGAGAGAGAGAGAGAGAGAGAGAGAGAGAGAAGTGGTGATTTTCGCACCAGTAAAAGCTACAACAATTCGCCTCAAACTGTATTTTCTGATTCATTAACCGTTGGATCGTGCTCAAATTTGAAACGAGAGTTCTCAACATCCTGTAATTTGATTTCGAAGATGGAGATTGGATTTTGTGACTTATAGCTCTAGTTTCCGAGAACGAACAATAGCTCGTTTTGGGGGGTGATTTCTCTCCTTTCTTCACTAGTTTTGGTGCTATCTTTAATGTATTGTTGCTCCGTATTTGGAATTGATGTTGTAGCCATTTGGAGAATATTATTGTAACTCTTGTTGGTTATTAGTGGAGCCGGGCCTAAGGTCCCGTGGTTTTTTACCTCTTCACATTGAAGGGGTTTTATGTAAATTTGGTGTCTCTTGCATTTGATTGCTTATGCTTGCGTTGATACTTCGTTTGTATATGGTATAGTTGCTGCCTATATCACCATTTGTGCAAATTTATTGTCTTCTCGTGATTCAAGTAGATTGAGAAGATTTAGACTTGAGTTGTTTTTGCTATTTGCCCAGTCGTGCAATTTTGTATTGCTTGTTTCTTCCCAGCATAATGGTGATTTTTGGTGGCGTCAATGTAGTATTTTGAGGAGGTGATAGGGAGTTGGTGGTGCCAAAATTTTAGCAGTGTTATTTCAAAGTCCGGTGTACCACTAATATTTGCATCATGTTAGACTGTCTACATCATAATCTTTGGGGTGCCACCCTTCCCCAAACCCTACATGAATACGAGATATTTTATATACCGGACTGCTTTTTTTTAAATTTTGAAGTCCAAGAATCTTCTCGGAGTTAGAAATAAAAGAGATTCAAAGTTCATGAATTTTTCGTAGACTTTGAACTTCATATTTCAAACTCCGAAAATAAATCATGGTATCTAAACTATTAGATATTCAAATTCTAGTAGTTATTTCTAGAGTTCTTCTATATTTTAAGTAGGAGTATTTTTGTCCAAATTTTCTTATCGCATTAACAATTGATTATTTTTCTCTTATATTTTAAATACTGGCTAAAATCTAATAGCCTACCAAAAAAGTGTCTACGCTCACTATATTTACGTTAAAACCCCAACAATTTCAATACCAATTCAACCCAAACATGTGTTTGAGATTTCAATAATATGGGTGAATTATTACGAAGAGGTGGACTCCTTATTTAAATTTGACTGATTTAATCTTTAGGTTCTTTCTATTTACCATTACACCTTTGGATTAATAAGTTTAAATTTTTCTTTTGAAAGTTTAATAATTTTTTACATATATATCTATTCCATCGATTCATTCGCCATGTTGGAGGATTCTTTCGTAAAGGGACACGCCATGGCCATAAAGGTCGCAACAAGGAAATCGGACCTCTTCAAAGTAAGACAAAGGGATAATGATATTCTAAGGGAGTTCGTGTCCCGATTCCAAATGGAACGCATGGAGTTGCCACCAATCACAGATGATTGGGATGTTCAAGATTTCACCCAAGGGTTGAATGAACGGAGTTCTATAGCATCACATCAGTTGAAATAAAATTTGATCGAGTACCCAGCTGTGACCTAGGCAGATGTTCACATTCGATATCAATCGAAGATCAGGATCGAGGACGATCAATTGGGAGCTCCTTCCGGTTCAGTACATCCAAATAGGTCGACAGGTAAAAATCAAAGGGACGTCGATAGAGATCCAAGGTCGAATAAAGCACGGTACCAACCATATATTGCAGATCAAAGGAACAACGGTCCGGGATGCAATTCCACCCGGAACGAACGAAAACGTGATTGAGGACAAAGTTCTCGGGGACTTATGAGAAAGGCTAGTTTTGATAAGTATGAAGATCCCATAGAAGCACCTCGGCTATTAGAATACAATTTTAGCGTCGATGCATCGGGCATAATAACGGCTATCCGAAGGATCAAAGACACTAGGTGGCCCATACACATACATACCGATCCTTCTCAAAGGAACCCAAATTTAATGTGCAAGTATAATGGCACACACGGTCATAGGACCGAAGATTGCAGGCAATTGAGGGAGGAGGTAGCCCGTCTATTCAACGAGGTCCACCTTCGAGAGTTCCTCAACAATCAGGCTAAGAATCACTTCAAGGAAAGGGACACCAACATGAACAATGAACAAGAAGAACCTCAACATGTCATTCATATGATCGTCGGTGGGGTCGACGTTCCACAAGGACCCCTATTCAAACGCACTAAGGTCTTGATCACTAGAGAGAAACGAACCCGATATTATGTGCCCGAAAGCACTTTAACATTCAACGACGAAGAAGCAGAAGGCATTTCTCAGCCCCATAATGACACTCTGGTAATTTCTATCTTGTTAAATAAAGTTCAAGTTAAGCATGTTTTAGTAGATCCAGGTAGCTCGGCAAACATCATCCGATCGAGGGTCGTAGAACAACTTGGCCTACAGGACCAAATCGTTCCTGCATCTCGAGTACTCAACAGCTTCAATATGGCTAGTGAAATGACTAAGGGGGAGATTATCCTACCAACGAACGTGGCTGGAACCATCCAAGATCCTAAGTTCCATGTGATCGAAGGCGACATGATATATAATACTCTACTCGGAAGGCCTTGGATCCACAACATGAGGGCAGTACCATCGACCCTCCACCAAATGATGAAGTTCCCGATGACTGATGGTGTAAAAACAGTATACGGGGAACATCATGCTTCTAAGGAAATGTCTGCGATCGATGAAGTAACACCGATCTCGACACTATCGACCTCTGAGAGATCGAGCACCAAAGCTAAACAAGCAACCAAATAGCAATCACTACCCCATCCTCGACCAAATCGGAGAAACAGGTAGTAGGTGAAGAAGAAGAAGAAGAAGAAGAAGAAGAGGATTTTCTAACCCCTCGGACCTTTGTTGTTCCCGAAGATTCAGATGCCACCAAATCAACGGTCGAAGAGATGGAACAAGTGATACTGATCGAGTACCTTCCCGAGCAAAAGGTATACCTGGGAACGGGGTTAACCCCCGAACTCAGGAAAAAGCTTATTCAATTTCTTATTGATAACATAGACTGTTTTGCATGGTCCGATATGACATGGATCCCACCAGGGATAACAACGCATCGACTGGGCCTGAACCCAAAGTTCGGACCGGTGAAGCAAAAGAGAAGATCCCAGTCCGAGGTAAAGCATGCCTTCATAAAGGACGAGGTAACTAAACTTCTCAAAATAGGATATATTCGGGAAGCGAATACATCGAATGGTTAGATAACGTAGTTGTAGTCCCTAAAAAGAGGAACAAACTTAGAATATGTATAGACTATAAGGACTTAAACAAAGCATGTCCAAAAGATTCTTTTCCACTTCCTAACGTTGATCGCATGATCGATGCGACGACCGTCCATGAGATCCTTACTTTTCTCGACGCCTATTCCGGGTACAATCAAATCCAAATGGACCCGAAAGACCAAGAAAAGACTTCTTTTATCACCAAGTATGGAACATATTGTTATAATGTAATGCCTTTCGGGCTAAAGGAGCTACTTACCAATGCTTAGTAAATAAAATGTTCTACGAACAAATAGGTAATTCAATGGAAGTTTATATTGATGACATGCTAGTTAATTCCCTGCGCGCAGAGGACTATTTGGCTCATTTACAGGAAACGTTCGAGATATTAAGGAAATATAACATGTAGCTCAACCCCGAAAAATGTGCTTTCAGGGTCGGTTCGGGCAAATTCCTTGGCTTCATGGTATCAAATCGGCGGATCGAAATCAACCCCGATAAAATCAAGGCCATCAAGGACATCATCGTCGTAGATAGTGTAAAAGCCATACAAAGGCTGATCGAATGGATATCTGCCTTTGGTCGATTCATCTCGAGGTCATCAGATCAAAGCCACAGTTTTTTCTCCAACTCAAAAAGAAAAATGATTTCGCCTGGACTCCGGAGTGCCAACAGGAATTGGATGAATTGAAGCGATATCTATCGTGCCAACCTATACTTCACACTCCGAAGGAAGATGAGAAACTTTACTTATACTTGGCAGTATCCAAAATCTCGGTAAGTGGTGTCCTAGTTCGGGAAGATCAAGGTACACAACTTCCTATTTATTATGTAAGTCGAACCTTAGGAGAAACTAGGTATCCATACTTAGAGAAATTGGCACTTGCAATGATAAGCGCTTCAAGAAAGTTAAAACCATATTTTCAATGTCACCCCGTATGTGTATTAACCACTTACCCACTCTGTAATGTTTTGCACAAGCCCAAACTATCGGGCTCATTGGCTGGGCCGTCGAACTCAGTGGGTATGATATTTAATATCAACCTCGTACGACCATTAAGCCTCAAATTTTAGCAGACATCGTGGCCGATTTCACACCAACCCTCGTGCCTGAAGTCGAGAAGTAACTCTTAATGAAATCAGGTACATCATCAGGGGTCTGGACCCTTTTCACAGACGGTGCTTCGAATGTGAAGGGGTTCGGGCTAGGTATCATTTTAAATCCGCCCACAGGTAGCATTATTAGACAATCCATCAAGACTTCTAAATTTACTAACAACGAGGCCAAGTATGAGGCCATGATTGCAGGTCTCGAGGTAGCTAAAAGCTTGGGAGAAGAAGTCATTGAAGCTAAGTGCGACTCTTTACTGGTGGTGAATCAGGTGAACAAAACTTTCGAAGTTCGAGAGGATAGAATGCAAAGGTATTTGGACAAATTGCAAGTAACTTTGCACCGTTTCAAGGAATGGCTCTGTACAACATATACCTCGAGAACAAAACACGAGGTCGACCCACTTGCAAATTTGGGGTCATCGGTTGAGGAAGATGAGATCAGCTCAGGGACTGTCGTCCAACTCTCGAGATCCTTAATCGAGGAGGGACATGCCGAGATAAATTCTACAAGCTTAACCTGGGACTAAAGGAACAAATACATCGAATACTTGAAGAATGGAAAGCTCTCATCGGACCCCAAGGAATCGAGGATCCTACGAACTAAAGCTGCTCATTTCATACTAGACGAAGACTAAACATTATATTAAAGGACATTAGATGGACCATTGGCAGTGTGTTCGGGACCAGGAGACACCGATTATGTTTTACGAGAATTCCATGAAGGCACTTGTGGGAATCACTCCGGCGCCGAGTCACTAATTTGCAAAGTCATTAGAGCAGGGTAGTACTAGGATAGCATGGAAAAAGACACTAAGGAGTTTGTTCGAAAATACGATAAATGTCAAAGGTTTGCACCGATGATCCACCAGACCGGAGAACAACTTCACTCGGTCCTATCCCCGTGGCCAATCATGAAATGGGGGATGGACATCGTCGTCCCTATGCCATCGGCCCCAGGTAAAGCTAAGTTCATTTTGTTTATGACTGACTATTTCTCTAAATGGGTTGAAGCACAGGCTTTCAAGAAAGTAAGAGAGAAAGAGGTTATAGATTTCATCGGAGATCACATCGCATGTCGATTTGGGATACACGCAGAAATAGTATGTGACAATGGTAAACAATTTATCAGCATCAAAGTAATGAAATTCCTTGAAGACCATAAAATAGATAGGATACTGTCAACACCGTATCACCCTAGGGGGAATGTACAAGCCGAATCAACGACAAGACTATCATCCAAAACCTAAAGAAAAGGTTGAACGAAGCTAAAGAGAAATGGAGAGAAATTCTACTCGAGGTTCTTTGGGCATATCGAACAACGTCGATGTCCAACACAGGTGAAACTCCGTTTTCCTTAGTATATGGCTCCAAAGCCTTGATTCTAGTCGAGGTCGGAGAGACCAGTGCCAGGTTTTGACATACAACAGAGGAATCAAACCACGAGGCTATGAATATCAGCCTCGAGTTCTTATATGAAAGACAAGAAGCTGCACTCATTCGAATGGCTTCACAAAAGCAACGACTCGAAAGGTACTACAATAGAAGAACCAACCTTCACCATTTCAGAGTCGGGGACTTAGTCCTAAGGAAAGTCACCATCAACACTCGAGATCCTAATGAAGGGAAATTCGGCTCGAATTGGGAAGGACCCTTTCAAGTCCTCGATATAGTCGGAAAAGGGTCTTATAAACTCGAAACGATGAACGGCGAATCACTGCTAAACAACTGGAACATATCACTTCTCAAGCGATACTATTGTTAAGGTATGACTTTCTCCTTTTTCTCATATATATATATATATATATATATATATATTCGGGGCTAACTCATTGTAGGAGTTCGACCAAAGGCATCGAGACCTCAGGTTTTAAAGTACGCGTTACACTCTTTTTCTCTTAGATCGGTTTTTATCCCAAATGAGTTTTTTCCGGAAAGTTTTTTAACGAGGCAACAATTATGTGCTACCCGAGTAAAATTCAACAGTATCCAAGGCTTCTTTTCAATCAACCTAGAATACTAGGGGCATCACCCTCGGATGTTATGTGTTCGAGAAAAGTACCTCGTGGCAAAGGACCTCGATAGGGAAAACTTTGTAATGGGACAAACGCTCGAATGAACCGTGTCTATATAGATTAGTCGAGTCCCGATGGAAAAACATGTATGCATGTATAAATTATTCAAAGAAGCATACTTTCTTTATCAAACATTTCGTGTCTCGAAGCAAATTCTCTACTATGCAAATCTCATACTTATGATTTTGTGAAAAATGGCTCAAAAGCCAAGTGCAAACATACTTCGAACACTCGGGGACTGCATACTCTAGTTATTTAAACTCAAAGTGACAAGACCTCAAAGAGGCACCCCTCGATATATAGGCCAAGGCCACCATTCTCGGGACTAACATTTTGAACAAGTTTGAAATATTATCGGGAAATAAGCCCAAGAGGCATACCCGAAGGCTACGGCCAAATTAAAGGCTACGACCAAAATAACACGGCTCGGAGACGTCCGAATTCCGCAATAACAATAGTCCTTCAAATTCTTTGAAAAATCAGTCTTCGAAAAACCAAAAAGGCTTCGATAATATCAGCCCTCGAAAAAACCTTAAGAGTTATCAAGCTATCTTTACAAAAACGTGCTAAGGCACAAAAGCAAAGGGGTTTCAATCAACATCGGACTCTCAAAAAACCTAGTGGGTAAAAAATACATGCTAAGGCATAAAGAAATTTTTACTAAGTCTTTTAAGCCGAAAAGGGGAAATAATAGCCATCTTTTAGAGGCCATATCAGCCCAATCTAAAGAGCCTAAGGACCAATACATTTAGAGTTCGAGACCTTGTTCTCACTCAATTCGATCCTAAGGGTTGCATGATTCCGAGATCGAATAAATTCAACTAGAATATATCTCGAAGATTCATCATAAAACCTTAAGGGGTATGTTACTGTAATTTCGAAACATACCCATTACTTGATAAAAAACCTAAGGTTTTTTTTAATTCCGAGTTCAAAACTTACTCGAACATAGTTATAAAGACAATGTAGTCATGGAATCAATTAAGCCATCGGAAATCTCGAACATATTATTGAGTTCAGGGACTCGCTTTTAAAACCTAAGGGTTTGATTTAAGTTCGAGCTAGTGTTCGTTCGACTACAAAGACTACAACAATAACAATTTCACAAGGAAAAAATGAAGAAGAATTTACCTCAAATCGGAGACAAACTGGAAAGAGAAGGAACTTTTATTTATAGAAGGTATTTACAAAGACCACAGAGGGTCTTACACAAAAAACAAAGCAAAAACACAAAAGAAGAAAAATCCTAAGTGCCTAGTCCACTTTGGGAGCCGAATTATCGGGGGCTTCATCCCATCTCCTCCGCGCTCGGATCCAACCGTAGAGTCTTCATCATCGAAGAGTAAAGCTGTGGCCTCGTCCTCTAACAATTTTGCACTCTCGGTATTAGCTGAGAGGTCGAAACCACGAGCATGTACTTCCTCGAGAGTCTCTCTTCGGGATTGTTGCCTAGCATGATCGACAACACACGACAATTTGACTTCAGCAGCAACGGATATCTCCTGTAACCGAATATTGGCAGCATCGACGTCAGCTTGGTAAGAGGCCATAAGCGCCTCCGCCTCAGATTTAGCCTTTGCAAGCTCAGCGGCCAACTTAGCCTCGAGCTTCTCAATATTCTGGACCGGGGTCAAGCTTTCCTCCTTCACACTTGTGAGTTGACGCTCGACCAAAGTCAGTTGGGTCCAAACCGCGTCTTTCTCCGAGGAAAGACGATCCATGTTCTGCTTCTACCCTAGAGTCTCTACCTCCTTCAGCTTGGCCTCTTCTCGAAGCTGCTCTACCAGCTCGCCCTTCTGCTGGGCCTGCAAAGTCAAAGTGTTAATCGCTAATGTCAATTTAATACATAACAAACTCCCAAGAAGTTACATTACCCGTTCGATGAGCTCGGTTTGTTCTCGATAAGCCCTTGTCAGTTCGGCTCGGAGGTTCCTGATCTCCTCTTATTTTGGAACATAGAAGAGTTTGAGGCCATCTCTCTCCTCCACGAGCTTCTTAAGTTCGGCCTCACATTGGGTCATCTCATCCTAGGATTTGGAAGACGCTTCTCGATGGAGCGCCATGGCCTGTACACAAAGGAGAAAATCAGACTTGGAAAAACGAGAATAAAACACAAGCATAATTACGGAGGCTGAAACTTACTTGTTTCAGAAGCCGCTGAGTCTCGTAAAAAATGAACAACGCATCCGGGACGGGACCATCATCGACCCATGTGAAGCATACCTGGAATATATCATTCCCTTTGTGGATTGTCCCTACATTGGGAGTCTCCATAGCCCGAGCACCTTGGAACTACCCTTCTGAGAACGTAGGGCCGGGCAGCGAATTGTCAAAATTAATTGTCCCAAACGAGTCACTTGGGACATTCTCTTCTCTTTAAAGGGCCTCAGAGCTAGACCCTTCATGCACACCTGCCAATTGTTAATCACGGCGGGGTGAATTTTTACCACCTGATGGCTCGGGGACTCTGCTCAGACCTTTCTCCGAGATTTCTTGGGATTGAACCACTTCGACTTCCACCGGCTCAGCAGTCTTCGAATCTTTAGTGCTTCCTCTTTTCCGAGCTACCAGCAAGCAATCGACATCCTCTCTTTCCTCTTCCTCCTCCCGAAGTTGTTGGACAACATTGGCAGATAAGACTGCATGATCATTCTTCGATTTTTGAGCCCTACTTTTCCTGGGCTTTGGGGTATTTGGAGGCGAGGCCCTTTTCCTCTTCTTCTCTTTGGTCGGCTTCAGAACCTTCTCTTCCCCAGGTGGAGATGGCCTAATGACAACATTGTCTCCGAGACCTATATGAAGAGAAACTAAGTTAAAAATAAGTATTTTTATAGGGAAGCATCAACGTACAGACAAAGGAACTCACAGTGGTTTTTAGCTTCCTACCGACCCTTGGCCAAATCGCGCCAACATCACTCGACATATGAAGAGGTGGAGGACAGTTGTCGAACCCAGCCTGCAAGGTCCGTAATCGCACCAGGAAACCAAGGGGAAGTTGCACCATGAAAAAGAGCTTAGGTCAGAAAGGAATAAAGAAAGCAAAGCGGTAAACAACATCGATGAGATTATACTTATGCTTCATGTTCCATTCCTCAGGGAATGGCATTTTCTCGGCGGGGATCAGATCAGAGGTCCATCCAACCTCGATCCTTGTCCTCGTCGATGCTCGAGAATAGTACTTTTGTGGCCCAATGTTGGAGCCTTATCAACCCACCTCGATAAAGACGAGGGTTGTATAACCTGATCAGATGGTCGAGGGTGAAAGACATTCCCTCGACCTTGCTTGAAAAGAATCTGAGTAAAATGACGATACGCCAAAAGGAGGGATAGATCTGGCCAAGGCTCACCCGACATTGGCAGCAAAAATCGAGTATGACCGGATCTACGGGGCCCAATGTGAATGGGTAAGTGTACATACTTAAAAACCCTTTCACATGGGTAGTAATGTCCTCCTCAAGGGAAGGAATCACCACCTCTTTGTTATCCCAGTTAGAGTCCTTTTTCACATGCTCGAGATCGTCTTAAGATATCAAACAGATGTATCGGGACATAGGCTCGAATCGGCCAGGAACTAAAGAAGGTTTTTATCCATGGGCTCGAATCGTCTTAAGTCAGTTCGCATGGCCCGAGAATTCACTCTTCAATACGAGGCTCCACCGATGTTTTATCGTCGGGCGACCGCGAGGAGAAGGCTTTTTCTTTTTGAGGGATAGTCTCTGACGTTTTAGCCATCGCTATATGAATTTCAAGAAAGAAGAAAGAACTGATGTTATGGCAAACACAAACTGACGAAGAAGATAAACTTAATGAGAATGGAGAATCTTGTAGAGATTTGGGAAAATGTTTTGGAAGTAAAATTTGAAAAGATTGTGAAATAAATCTATTTATAGTGGCCACTTCGACAGTTTGAGAGCACTAGTGGCCGACCATCAACTATCGTTAATTAATTACCTTGGGAACTGTGCAGACGCGACCCTTCAATCACTTCTGTCGCTAACGTCATAGGGTTGGCGTCATGATCTAGGTGCCAGAGAATCGAGGCTCAAATCGTTTCTTATCATTTTACTCTAATAAACGCGAGGACTATCTGTATACACTTAAAATCGGGTATGTCCGATTTCATAGACACGAGGAATTGCCTCGAGGATACGCTCTTAATGGACCTGGCTCAAGCTCGGTGGCAGAGTATGGAACGTAAGATCGAAGTGCTCGCTGAAGATCGAGACCGAGCATGATCGACTTCGAGTAAAGCATAATAACAGAATGGCGAGATATTAGCAACCGACCGAAGATCTCGGGAGAAATCTCGGAACAGATCGAATCAAGCGGTTATTGGCACCAATCATGAAATTTATTTCCGTTATTAGAGTTGTACCTTATTTAGGATTCCTCTACTATATAAAGAGGGACCCCATTCATTTGTAACATCATCATATTCACTGAAAAAGAATACATACGCTGCTCTCTATTTCTCTTGCTATCTATTTACTATTTATTACTATTCTTGTTGTCCAACCTTGAGACCATCTCGAATCGAGGTGAAAACGTTGCTCGAGCACTGGTTTGATTTATTGTATTGTTCACTTTATTCATTTAATTCAATATTTATCAATCAGTATTGGATTAGATCACGTATCCTTAAAACCACTATACAAGTTTAATTGTTACTCGAATTTTAAGGTAAATAAATTTTTCTAGGAAAGAAAACAGAAGTTCACGTGAACGCATGCCTCTCCGTGGATCTTTCCTAGTTCTCTTAGTTTTAAATTAATAATATTAAGATAATATCTTTTTGTTATTTAATTAAACACGTAATACTCCAAAAAAAAAAACAAAGTTGAATTGAACCAACTTTTGCTCTTGGATGTGTATACTTTTTTTCTCCTTTTGAACTCTTCAAAGATCAATACATTAATATATTGTTTCACTTGTTTGACATGTTTTAATTTACTATTATTTGTGTATGGACTAATATCACCGGACTCAAATTATATATCTTGAAGAAAGAAAGAGGTTAAGAAATGAAATAAGCAAGGGCAAAAAAAAAGAACATTACGATATCACCGTCTTAGTATCCATTGCGCACACAAATTGGTAACGAATAATGAGCATCATCACGTTATAGTAGCTCTCATCAAACAGTTAATGTCGACCATCTGTCTATTGAATGAATAATTAAATACCAGTCACCCCATTGAATGTAATAATTACTGTAAGCAACTATATTAATTGCGAACACATAGATGTTGGACTTATAGGAGACTGTTGATATGAAGATTAAGATAGCACCGGTGAGGGGTTAATTGTTATTCACCTATCTTTCAATTTTATATAAGTCGCTTAATTATTTTTTATCACTTAGATGTAACTATACTTTATCATTATCATCTAAAAGTTATTTTGACTCAAACCTTTACTATAAATATGATATGGCATAAATTTTAATGAGAAAATCCAAAAATAAATGCCATATAAACTTAAATGAACCATACTCACTTTAGATTAATTTCTCCCTTAATGTAATTTGACCCATAACCCAACTATGTTTCGATAAAAAAAAATTCACATTAATTTAAAACGATTATCCTATACTATAAAATTCTTGTTTTTTCTGTTACATAATGCCCATTTATAAATATTCTATATTAGAAAATTCTTATCTTGTTTGTATGTTGCATCAGAGTCGTTTTACAAGTCTACTAAAGTTAAACTACTTATCCAACTCAAATAATATATGTATAAATTTCTAGTGCAGTTAACCTACTACTTATTAAGCAACACCAGCATACAAATAATCTACTTAGTAAAAAATACATGCAATTAAGGTGCATAATAAAAATTGTCACTAGACATGCAATTACGGACAACCTACTGCAATTGTCAGACAAAAGAAAGATCGTATATGACTCATTTGGGTTATGGGTCAAATTATATTAATGGGAGAGATGAATTTAGTGGGTATGACCCATTTAAGACTATGTGGTATTTATTTCTCATTAAATATTATGTCATGACATATTTATGATAGGGTTTGGGCCAAAATGGCTTTTAAGTAACAATGATAAGGTTTAGCTACTTATAAGTGACAAAAAATAGTTAAGTGACTTTACTTAAATTAAAAACAAGTTGAATGACCATCAGTGAAATTAACCCCATTGGTGAGAGATGAATGTGCATGTAACAGACTTTGGAGCATTGGCTTGGAAGATGATATGTGCTTTTGCTCGTCTAAGTTGGTTGAGGATGATGGAATATGTATAAATAGCGGAAGCAAATAGCCAGGATTTCTTGCATGTAATATAGACACGCATAATCACATATTTTAATCAAACATAAAATCGATACTTATCTCTTGAAGCGTGGCTGCAATCGTTAAAAGAGACTTCAAGTAAAAGCGAAAAACGTCAGCGAGATCATCCTCCAGTTTCACAGTCTTCTGCCATGTAATCCGAATAGTGCCCGAAATTAGCGAAATTCGTGTGGACCAATTTCTTCTAGGAAAACCATGTAGTAAAACCATAGCCTCCTTATGGAATCAAACCTTTTTATATAGCCACATGCTTTAGGGTTTAAAACCTTTTTCTAAACATGTTTGATCTTCCTTTTCCACCAAGAAATATGATTACATTTAATTCCTAATTATTGGGCATAGCAGGGACCACATTATTTAGTTAACGAGGCCTGCTATTATGGACTTAATTCGAAATATCCGAATTAATACTACCATAATAAATTATGAATTATTCCACTAAAATTTGTAACTGCACTCCTCAGTTCAATTTCGATATTCTTCCATTAAACCTTATTTAACTCCCCATGTTAAGATTCAAATACTAATCAAATAAATTAAATTACTGACAATTTAATTCATTGATTATTTTCTTTAGACTTGCGCTTAACTTATTTGATGTGACAGATACAAAATCCACCTGCTGAGTTTACACATGAAAACTTATAAGCTTTCATAAAGGTGTATCATCAGTTTCTAGACCGAGACATGGATTCATTCAACTAACTATTGCTTCACCAATGTATATCATCATCGTCTAATTTACCAGGCATATTGACCCGCAAAAAAATCTCGCCTTTTAATAAATCATAAATAATATACACAACTAACAATAATTATAATAAGATTAAGAGCAAAAGTACTTTTAGTGGCTAGAGAAGTTATTTTATTAAGTCAGTATAAAATATTTATCTCTACTTGGTCCGTTCAATACATACAAAATATACAAGCACAATAAGTCGGGATTAAACCATTCTCATAATCAAGATAAATTATATTTAACTTGTGCTACAATCATTACTGATGGTTTGTCCAATTCAATCATTAGATTATGACTATGATCTTTATACTTATAGGAACCAGTGATTTAACTTTCCGCGTATAAGCTAAACTCTATATACTAAATCATCTACTATATAAATAAAGGACACAAACCAATATATGATTTATTTAAAACTTTATTAAATTTAAATAATCAATTGTTCGATAATAAATACTATATCCATACTAAAATCCATGGTTAATAGTATATTCCCTAACAATCTCCCACTTAGACTCATAACCATGCATCTATAACTTTCACAACTATCCTTTTGCGCGACTATTAAAAGTATCTGTTCAAATGCAATCTTTGACTGGTAATGCTTTGTCGTAACTAACTAGTTTGATATTATGCTTTTCAGGGATCTTGTTATGAAACTCTCCTAAGAGTACATACCAACAATGATTCTCCTTACTATTCTCCCACTACAATGAAGTACTTGTCATGATCCAAATTCCCACCCTTTAGGCCGTGACTGCGCCTAACGTTGAACCCGCTAGGCC
>ML453418.1:4395-19063 GCA_005239535.1 Nicotiana rustica
TACTCTCTCTCTCTCTCTATCTCTCCAGTTCTCTCTAGAGACTCCCAGTCTCTCCACCTCCGATGAGGTCCTTCATCTTCTCCGGCCACCTCTCCACCGGAGGCCATGGAGTCCTCACTATCCTCATACCTCCTGTGGCTCTTGTACACCGGTGTTGTTGTCTCTAAGGTCTTCAAGAGGCCAGGGTCTCTCTCTCACATCTTTGGCCTATTTCAAGCCTTCATGGCTCAATCTCCAGTAAGATTTTCTTGTTTCCGGCTTAATCAGATGGTTTCTATGCCAAAGCTCTCTCTCTCTGGGTTCTCTTTTTGAAACCCTAATTTTTTAAACTCTCAATTTATCTAGATTTGTGATGGATCTGTACCTATTACGAGTTATTGTGATGTTTTCTTTAAAGATTTTCCTTTTCCCCTAAGCGGTTCTTCATTTTTAAGTTAGGGTTCCTAAACCCTTTTCAAAATAGTTTTCCCTGTTGTCTCATGATTTTCATCATATTTACCATTATTGAAACCTTTTTCTTTTGGTTTGATCAGTATATGTGCCTGATTTTCACAAGTAGCTTAAGTTTATGGTAATTTTACCTTGTTTTTCCTATTAGGGTTTATGACTCTTCATCTCTTTTGCGTGTATCATGTCTACTCTGCTGATTCGTACTAGTATTTGTGTGAAACCCTAATTTTGGCCTAAGTCTTGTATTCTGAGTTCATCTCTACTGATTTTCCTGTGTGTTTGCATATGTGTTTATGTTTCATTGATCTTTACCCTAGTTGTTCGTCTTTGATTCTTCTTGCTTCTTTGTATATCTCACTATTCACTCCATAACTCACATGGCCCCTAATTTCATATACTAGGGTGTCTGATGTTCTTGTTTAACATCCGTGTTATTTCATGTTAATTCTCTTCAATTAGTATTATGCTTGCTCTAATCCCTGATATGCTATTTTTTACTCAATTATTTCCTGACTTATTGCTTTACCTATGATGTGGTTATTCCATTTATACACAGGAATCTCTATTCACTAGTTGTTGTTTGAATCCCTGATTCATTATGATTCGAAAGTCTTGCTGATCTCCTATGAGATATTCATACAGATTTCCAACCTCCAATCTATTTTTTACCTTGATTCGTTACTGTTGATTGATATTGTTTCCTTAATTGATATTTTTCTTAACCTAGTCTCAATTGTCTACTTGATCTGGTTTGAAATTGTCTTCTTATATGTCATGTGCATAGTAACTTTCCTTAATTATGTTTACCTACTAGCGGTTTGAGTTCAACCTTCAATTAAGAGATACCTAATTGCTTGTTATGAGCACTATTTTACATTCTTTCCTTATTTGTCACTCATTGTTTGAATAATTCCCTTAATTCTTGGGATACTTATAGTTAGTTGATTCACTGAGCCCCATAATTACTGGGCAGTCTAACTTTTTACCTTATTTCTTTTTACCTTGTTCCAACTATATATATATATACTCTATCCATGCATTGAGAGGACACACGAACATATATTGTTCAACTCTCTCTTACTCACACACACACTGTTCTGTTCTTGATTACTTGTTTGTTACTAGTCGGCTGAAAGCCCAAACGAGTTAAGATACTTGCCTACTCTTCATTCTATATCTGCTATCCTTCAAACTGGTATGTCTCCAATTTATGTTTAAGCTTCAAAACAATATGTTCCTTTGGGTATTCCAATTTATACTGTTTTTAATCTGCTTCTACTTATGGTTCTGTTGTCCTACTTGCAATTAGTTTGTATGCTTTGATGTTTTAGTTCTCAGTACCTTTCCCCTTCAGCCCCAGCATGTGTACTATCGCCTTGATTTTGCTTATCTCTTCTTTTGATCCTTAGTGTACTACAATTGCATTATGTGTAATCCTAAACATGCTATACCCCAAACCTTTTCTGAACCTATGTGTGGCTATGTTTATTATGTTATTTAGCATTCCCTTTACCTGGTTCTACTAAGTTCTTGGCATGAACTCTTTTGTGATAAACCATGGTTGTGATTGTTTAGGTGTTGTACAAGTTTGTGATACTTTTGTGTCAATTCATATACAAATTTGTTCTATGCATGGCTTATGTGTGCCTGATCCCCATTCCCTTGTTTGTATTTGTCGTTATGCTCTGTGTACTGTCAGCTACTTGTTGTTTGTTCTGAAACTGTTTTCCAAAACCACTCACTTACTATTTTGCAAACTATTTCAAAATAAACTATTCTTTAGAAAGGTTCTTTTAACTCAACTCTTTTCTTTCAAATCCTGTCTTGCACTTCACTTTATTCTTAGACCATAAGTCCTGCCCCCTCAGTGTGAGCACTGCTTTGGGACCCATGAGCTCCCTCTGAACTCTGACACACTGAGGTTGGCATTTGCACACTGCATATTCAACTTTTTGTTACTAAGTCTGGGTGTGAGCATTGCCCGCGAGCCCTTGAGGTCTTTAGGGAACTTTGACACACCCGGATTATGAAAGGCTGTGAAATACCATATGGCATGAGGTTTGGAGGACATGGGCCGATCTGTAGGCTCCCTATAGAATAGCTTCTTATTTTCCATTTCAATTATGTAATTTATTCATTGGCCTGTAATAATTTATAAACAACTCTTGGGGATGGATAGTAAGATGGTAAGGGTAATTATGCATGTCATAGATATAGATGGGTAGAATCCATGTTCTTAGGCTTACATTCCCTATGTGTGCAACAGAAATCATGCTTAGAACTAATGTGTGCGTTAGGAATGTTGTTATGTCATTTCAAGTTTAGTAATTATGTTCATGCAGTCTAAAATTTGGATCCTGCCTTTAAACGATTGTTTACAAACCTGTACTTTACCATGTTTCACGTAGAAATCATGTTTTAGGTAAATAATGAATGAATATGTGACTTTCTGCATACCCTGAAACCATGCCAAGCATGCATTAAATACCAGGTCTTTAGGTCTTTCATGTTTACTCCTTTAACATACAACATGTCTCTAATTTAGGCTCATGCCTATCACTTAGAACTCCTGCTCTTAGGATAATAAAAAATCAATATAGAATTGTTACTCTTGTGCATTAAAAATCATGTCTTAACCATCCTGCATTTATATATGCATAATAGATACCATGCTCTAGGATTTCATTTGCATTTGATCAACTACTCCTAGGTTTAAACTGCTGATTTATAAAAACAGACTTATATTACAATCATCATGTCTGCCTGTAATAGAAGTTGGTAATTGACTTTGCATTCTCAGATTTACATCACTTAGAACAACATGTTTTAGGTAAAACAACCTCTAAACTGTTTAATAATTCTGGTAGCTATCATGTACAATCCCACGCCTAGGCAAGCCGTAGGTAATCAATCCCTTTTAAAAGTGAATGTTGTTACTGTCTAAGGACTAACAGGTTTTAAAACCAGTAGGCAAGACTGATTAGGGTATTCTGAGTAATAAGAATAAATTTGCATGTCTATTTATCTTCTGAACTCACTTAGACATCATGTCTTAGGCTCTGAATTAAAACACTGTCCTTACTTGTGTTTAAGTCGTGTTGATTGTGTGCATTACCTGCGGAGGTAAAATTGAGCCTCTTATATGCTCCTATGTGTTCCCATTTACTGCAGTCCTATGTGTTCTTTACTTGTCGCCCTAGAATTTTACCTTTCAAACCTGAGGGTCTGCCTAGTACTTCCCTCTTTTAGGATAGTAGTCCTAACCTCCTCCGGGAGTGATAGGAAGGGACAGGTAACAACACGCAATAGATTTTGTGACCAAAACACGCTTTAATTACCTCTACGTGGTGGGAAAGGGTAGAATATGAATATGATGACCGATGTGCTAATACCACGTGTAGCCCCTCTTTGAGGAGTGTCATACTGGGTATTGCATTGATGTGATCCATATTATTAAAAACCTAGGATACCCCCCCCCCCCTTTACTTTAAATGTTTAGATTATAACTCTTTTTAAACTTAGCCTTTTCTACAACTGTTTCCAAACACTTGCATGCTTGAATCCCCTGTTATTTAAGCCATTATTTGTTTTTTTTCTAAACCGTACAAATTCACAAAAGTTGTTTGACCGGGAACCACATTTGTGGATCCTGAGGGGTGCCTAACACCTTCCCCTTAGGATAACCTCAAGCCCTTACCCTATCTCTGGTTAATAACTTAGTTATAGATAAAACCCTAGGTTCCCTAAAGCACCTTGAAAATCGTTAGGTGGCGACTCTCCTCTTTTAATAACACTTCCATTTTAAAAGAGTTGTCACATGTCGAAACCCACTTTCGCGAGAAAATGGGGCACGACACCATGGCGACGCCGCTGGGGATTTTTAGGCTTTTACCATCTCAAACTGCCTTGTGAATTTGTACCTTTACTTTCTTAATATTCGCACCCTTTCCTTTCCCCTTTACGTGCAATTAATTGTTTAGCTCTTTCGAGTATTTATTCTTTCCCAAAACGAAACTGACATGTTTCTTTGTTTTCTTTTGTAACCGCTTTAAATTATACTATTGTATTTACCACTTTCCTTAACGTGAAAATACATGAAAATTTGTTTTAATGCTTATTACTGCATAATCATGCTCAACATTCATACTCCACTCGTGCCAAACAAAATACTATAGCAATGCTTGATGAGTTATTGCGCTCTTTCTATATTATTACCCCCTAAATTCGGAAAGGCTTATTTGCGGTAAACCTAGTCGATCAGCGGTGCAGTCGACGGTTCCGTGCCCTTCTCCCTTGAGTTGTGCGCTCAAGGGTACCAGTCTAAAAACCCATAGAAACCTTACTATTTTGTATTGTTGCATGCATCATGGTCAAACCTAGTCAAGCTAAAGTGTCGTTCGCACGATAGCTTTTAAGATAGCCTTATCCAAAGTCCACCGGGTTTCCCTAAACCCATACGGACATCATCATGTTCTGTGCATTTATTTAGAGAACTAAATGCTTCCTGCTAATTGTTGATATTAAATAGTCAAGTCCAGTGGGGGTAAGGGTCTAATATTGTTGCTTTGCAGAAATATGAGGCACGAAATCCTAAATTCGGCATGGTCGCCAATGTCCACCCAAGACTGCTAAGTTGGTAGGAAGATTTACACTCTAGTGACAAAGCTCTCGTTAGAAAATACTTGGGCAACCTACCATCTCTCCTAGAAATCCAGCCTAACAAAATGATAATAGAGGCTACTACCCTATTTTGGGATCGTGAAAGATCTGTGTTCCGCTTCGGGGACATTGAAATGACGCCTTTCCTAGAAGATATAGGGGGATTGGCTGGCCTAATGTGGGAAACCCCGGGGTTGTTGATGCCTGAGAACCGCACAGACAAAAGTTCCTTAAAATGATGGGTTTGAAGAAGAAGAAGAAGAAGGTAGACCTGGTATGCTTGAAGGAGTCGTACATCCCTTTTGACTATTTGTACGATAAGGTACAACCACATCAAATCATACCGTACCTAACATGACGGGTTTTCTATCACCTCCTTATGACACATCCATCGCCGAATGTTCGTCTTCATGGTTTGCTTTTTGGGTTTGATCGTGTTTCTAATGAAGAAGGAGAGAATCCATACCAGACTGGCCATGGTGACTAAGACACTAATGGAAGGAATATATGGTCAAGACTTCATCATCGTGCCCATGATCATTGCAGACGTATATCGGGCCTTGGGAAAGTGTCAATAAAGAGCAAGACATTTTGAAGGATGCAATCTGTTACTTCAACTTTGGCTCATGGAACATCTCCAAGAAGGCGAATACCGTCAAGACATTCATCGAAGAATCTGGGATGACCACATCGCATTCCATCACCCGAAGCGAATGAATTACATCCCCGACCGCTCAGCCCGAGAATGCCGATGGATGGGTTGAGCTCTTTGGTAACCTAACTGAAGAAAAGGTTCAATGTATGTTCGAGTGGTTTCCGACATATGAGTTCATCGTCCAATCCCGAGATGCACCATTTCTGATACTGATCGATTTAAGGGGGACATACCCTTACGTCCCTCTTCAAGTTATGAGGCAAGCGGGTAGGAAGCAAGTTATACCCAGGGTCGAGAAAATGAGCCATCTCCGAGCTGACATTCAAAATTATGACTGTCCTCACAAATTCCAAGCCCAGCACCTGTGGCACTGCAAGATTATACTTGAGAAAGACACCATCGAGCCAGATAGGTATCATGCCAGTTGTACCCCTTTCTATCCTGGTTTGTTAGAAGATAATCGGGGTGATCAGAGCAAGCCAGGTTACATCCGAGGCCACATAATTATAGATGAGAGGGCTGAAGCGCAAGTCAAGTTCAACCAGCTACGCAAAAAGATCCGTGAATGCGAGGATGAGCACCACGAGATACATGAATCTAACAAGAAGCTGATCGAGGAGTGGAAAGACATGGCTCTCAACACCAACAAGAGGTTAGGATACTTAGAACAAGGCATAGTCGAGCTGGAGGAGAAGTTCATCAAAAGGGTTGAAGATTGTCAAAGCGCTGAGGGAGCTGAAGGAGGATATCTAGCCAGAACCTACCTGTTGATGGGCCTTCGCGAGCTGAGAAAGCTGTTCGAGGTAAGCAGGAATACCGAATCTGGGGAAGGTCCTTCTGGAACCAAGTAGATAGGAATGTCTTTCTTTTCTCAATCAATGTAATAAGGCCAATGGCCATTAGTGACTTTTATTTTTCGTTTATTTAGTGTCGTTTTGGGATTTGTCTATTTTCTTATCAATAAAATAAGGAATTTAGCATTTTAAGTTCTCCAAATCAACTTGTCGCTAGGCCTACCTCGGGCATAAAGAGGTTCTAAAATTAGGGCACACTTTACATTCCAGCATTATATGTTTAAATACTGCAATATTTTTTTCATAAGCCTCACTGACTTGGTTACCTTTTGTTTTTATTTTTCTTTTCTTTATTATTCCCCTCCCCAAAGGTTAGTTCGTTCACTCTGGCATCGTCATCTTATCACACAAGATCCAGGGGCCCTCCACCTACTCCTCCTCCTCCTAGTCCCCCTAAAAGCAAGAACAAAGGCAAGAGTAAGATTGAAGAATCCAGAAACGCCAGGAGGGAAAACATGGTAGAGGCCACTGATGGCCAGGGTATTCGGGTCCTAAATGAGAACATGTCACCAATGGAATAGAAATTGCTGAAATTTCAAGAACTTGATCAAGTTCGGAATCTGGCAAACCTATCATTTTCCCTTAACGTCCCAGACGCTAACATCACGAATTCTACACCTCCTCAAAACATCCCAAAACAACAAAATCATCCCGCACCTCACCATCACGCCACTCAACCAAAGAACCAAACTCTCCCGACACAATGCAATACTTGCCACGCTCCAAACAACACTCCACTACTTATCCCAGGACCTCAAAACCCCATAAAAGACCATTTCCACACCTATAACAATCATATCTACATGGAGACCATTCCAAACTCCACTACACCTACCCCATACACACCTGGGTCTGATGAAAAGGATCTGCTTATCAGGAATTTGGCTGAGGAACTTAAGAAGCTGACCAACCGGGTTCAAGGTGTTGAGGGAAGCAAAGGGATCGAAGGACTGAACTATGAGGACCTCTGCATACAACCTGATGTCAAACTGCCCGAGTGGTACAAACCTCCGAAGTTCAAAGTTTTTGACGGTACTGGTGATCTGAGGACCTATTATGACAAGCTGGTTGGCGTAGGGAAGGATGAAAGGATCCGCATGAAGCTGTTCATGAGGAGATTGAAAGGAGACTCTTTGTCTTGGTACATAATCCAAGACCCCAAGAAGTGGTTGAATTGGGTAGATATGGCGCCTGACTTTATGGACATATTTAGATTCAACATAGAAAATACACCAGATGTGTTCTATATCCAGAATCTGAAGAAGAAACCCACGAAAACATTTCGCGAGTATATTACTCACTGGAGGTCCAAAGTTGCGAAAGTCAGACCTGCTCTAGAGGAAGAGCAGATGAACAAGTTCTTTGTCCGGGCTCAGGACCCGCATGACTATGAGCGGTTGATGATGGTCGAGAATCACAATTTCTCTGACATTATCAAACTAGGTGAGCAGAATGAAGAAGGTATTAAGAGCGGTATGGTTACAAATTTTGAAGCCTTGCAAGCTACAAACAAGGCCTAACAATCTGGTGGTGTGTCTAAGAAAATAGATGTGGGAGCTGTAATGGTTGCACAAAGAGACAAATCCCCACTCAAATACAAAGCTTATCCAACATCTCCACTCACATACTAGCCAACCCCAAATTACCAAGCACCCTCACCTTAATACCAAACTCCACCACCCACCTACCAATATCCACCACCCACATATCAACCTACTTCATCCAGATACTCCCAACCCGCTCTTGTTTACCACACTTACAATTCTCAACCATCCAATTACCAATCACCCCCTACTCGTCAAAACTACTCTAGACCTCGTCTTAATTTTGATCGCAAACCTCCAAAACAGTACACTGCCATCGCTGAACCCATCGATCAGCTGTATGAGAAACTCAAAGCCGCCGATTATGTCACACCCATCCCTGCTGCCATCCCTGAGAACCCTTCTCACTGGGTTAACCCAAACAAATCCTGTGCATACCATTCCGGAATGAAGGGACACACCATCGATGAATGCAGCTCTTATAAGGACAAGATACAGTCCCTGATTGATAACAAGATCATTGTGGAAAAAGATCCCGCTCCGAACATCCGCAACAATCCTTTGCCAGTCCATAATGTTGGAGGTACACATATGATTGAAATAGAAGATGATTGGGATCCCGAGGGATCAATCAGGTTGATCACAGAAGGCGATAACCCAAAAGAACTTGCAGTCACTCTCAACCCGATAATAGTCAAGATTCAACCATCTGAGGAAGCTGAGGTGAATATGTATATACCACTTGAGTTCAAGGCGGCGAGCCACTTTCAAAGACACCAGTACCAATTGAGGTCGAGTTTGTATCTCCGGCAGATGCACCCACACCATTTGAGGTTGCAGTCTTGCCACCCAAGGCACATGTTCCATTTGAAGTAAGGATAGCCGCACCAATCCCAGTGGCAATGTCAACCACGCCAACGTTCTATACAAACGTTGTACCTTGGGACTATACAACCGAGGCAAGAAGAAAAGGCATGGTCAAAACTGAAGAAGCTGTCGCAGCACAGGGTATGAAGAGAACTGGTAGGGTCTATACCCCTGAGTATCTAGTCGAATCAAGCAAGCAGGCTGCCAACCGACCTGCCCTTATTGAAATAGGTGCCGATGACCTTTGGAGAAAAGTACATGCTAAGGAGTATTCGGTCATCGACCAGCTGAACAAGATGCCAGCACAAATATCCATCCTCTCTTTGCTGCAGAATTCCGAGACGCACAAGAGTGCTCTGTTGAAGGTGTTGAACGAAGCGTATGTACCAAACAACATCACTAATGAGGAAATGGGCAATATGGTGGGCCAGGTGCTGGAAAGTCAGAAGATCACTTTCCATGAGGACGAGCTGCCACCTGAAGGATTGGGGCACAACAAAGAACTGCATATCACTGTGCAATGCGAAGATTATTTCATCACCAAAATCTTGAGCGATGGGGTATCCAGCCTTAACATCTGTCCACTGATAACACTCAAGATATTGGGTAAGGGACTACATGAGATAAAAGATGGATCAATCAACGTGAAAGCCTTTGACGGATCTCAGAGGTCTACCATTGGGGAGATCAGTCTATGCCTGCAAATGTGGCCAACTTAGTTCGAGGTTGACTTCCAAGTGATAGATGGCCAGCATCCTACAATCTGCTATTGGGACGCCCCTGAATCCATGCTGCCAGGGCCGTAGCATCAACGCTACATCAGGCTGTGAAGTTCAAGTGGAACCACCAAGAGGTGATTATTCATGGTGACGGTAGCAACCCTATTTACGATCGCCAGACTATTCCGGTGATTGAAGGGAGAAGGAAGCTGGGTGGAGAAACTTACCACCACATTGAACGGGTCAACGTAGTAGACAAGCACAAATGGTGGGATAGAAAGATCGAGAGCATCCTAAACTAGAGAGGATATGAGCCAGGAAAAGGGCTCGGCATGAACCTCCAAAGAATCATGAAACCCATAAAACTCAAGAAACTTGGTACTACCTTCGGTTTGGGATATGAATACACTTGGGAAGAATTCAGGAGCTGGTCGACACCTTGGCGCGGTCCTTACTACCCACTGAAATAGCCAATACCACATATGGATCATACCTTCGAACATGCCGACATTATCTATGGATCAGACGAAGAAGAAGCACTGGCAACAATGAAGAGCTTGTTTATGGGGGACGATGATATGTACTGCTGCATTATTCTCGAGGAGGAAGGCCCTTCCATACAGGCTCTGAGCATAGGGGCATACCTCAAGAACTGGACTATCAGAAAGACCAAAGCCCGATGAGCCTCGGGGTAGCAAGGCTAAAACAAACACTATCCATTGTCTTTCTTTACCAAAATGATTTTCTTTTTTCGCATTTTAATTCCTGCAATAAGATCTTCAATGTTCAAAGCAATCATTCAGTTTATCAAAAGCATTTCCAAAGTTTTTCTTATGAATTAATATTTATTGCTATCATTTTCTCTCATTACTTTACATATACAGCATTACTATTACTTGCATTGATGAACCAATGACTGTGACATGCAACGAGACAACGCAACAAACGGACATTGATTCAGAAGAAGATGATATACCTGACGAGATTGTCAAAGAAGTTGAGAACTTTGAGAACATGCCTTAGTCCAACCTGGACGAGACTGAAATTATCAACCTGGGGGATGTGGAAAACGTCAAGGAGACTCGCATCAGCATTCATTTGTCACCATCAGAAAAGAAAGAATACACAAAGTTTCTAAAACAGTGTGATGACATATTTTCCTGGTCGTATGATGACATGACTGGTCTAAGTACATCTATTGTGCCTCACAAGCTGCCAACCAATCCAATGTGTCCGTCGGTAAAACAAAAGCTCAGAAAGTTAAAACCCGACATGAGTTTGAAAATCAAAGAAGAAGTTACCAAGCAGATCAACGCCAAGGTTCTCAGGGTAGTTGAATACCCGACATGGTGAGCAAACATTGTGTCAGTGCCAAAGAAGGATGGGAAGGTCAGAGTCTGTGTCGGCTACCGAGATCTCAACCGGGCCAGCCCGAAAGACGACTTCCCCTTGCCAAACATACACATCCTGATTGACAATTGCACCAAGCACGAACTACAATCATTCGTGGATTGCTTCGCTGATTATCATCAGATATGGATGGATGAGGAAGATGCAGAGAAGACAACTTTCATTATGCCTGAGTGTACGGTTATAAGATGATGGCGTTCGGCCTAAAGAATGCAAAAGCCACTTATATGAGAGCTATGACCACCATCTTCCACGACATGATTCACAAAGAGATCGAGGTATACGTGGATGATGTTATCATCAAGTCCAAGAAACCCACTAACCATATAGAAGATTTGAGGAAGTTCTTTGATAGGTTGCGAAAATACAATCTGAATTTGAACCCATCGAAATGTGCATTTGGGGTTCCTGCTGGGAAGTTGTTGGGGTTATTGTGAGCCGTCGGGGAGTAGAATTGGATACATCCAAAGTCAAATCCATTCAAGAACTAACACCGCCAAGGAACAAGAAAGATGTGATGAGTTTCCTGGGGAGGCTTAATTACATCAGTCGGTTTATTGCAGAGTCTACAGTTATCAATGAGACGATCTTTAAGATGATGAAGAAGGACGCTGCAACCAAATGGACCGATGATTGCCAAAAGGCCTTCGACAGAATCAAGGAATACATGTCAACACCACTGATCTTGGTACCACCTGATCCAGGTAGACCTCTGTTACTCTACATTGCCTTGTTAGATGGAGCTTTCGGCTGCGTTCTGGGGCAGCATGACAAAACAGGAAAGAAGGAGCAAGCTATTTACTATCTCAGCTAGAAGTTCACTCCGTGTGAGGCTCGGTATTCTCTATTTGAGCGCACCTGTTGCGCTTTGACCTGGGTCGCTCAAAAGCTGAGGCACTACTTCTGCGCCTACACAAAATATCTCATATCAAGGATGGATCAATTAAAATACATCTTCCAGAAGCCCATGCCTACTGGCAAGCTAGCCAAGTGGCAAATCATACTGAGTGAGTTCGACATTGTTTACGTGACTCAAAAAGTAGTCAAGGGACAAGCTATGGCAAGCCATCTTGTTGAGAATCCTGTGGACGGAGAATACGAACCTCTGAAAACATATTTTCCTGATGAAGAGGTATCGTTCATAGGAGAAGATATTGCAGAATCCTATGACGATTGGAGGATGTTCTTTGATGGAGCAGCAAACTTCAAGGGGGTTGGCATTGGAGCAGTCCTAGTATCAACAATATGTCCGAATATGAAGCCTGTATCTTAGGGCTCAACATGGCCATTGACATTAACGTCCATGAGCTTCTAGTGATTGGTGACTCAGATTTGCTGGTACCTCAGGTACACGGAGAATGGGCTACCAAGAATTCCAAGATACTGTTGTATTTGCATCACGTACAGGAATTAAGAAAGAGGTTCACAAAGATAGAATTTTGGCATGTCCCCAGAATCCAGAATGAGTTCACCGATGCATCGGCTACTTTGTCCTCAATGATCCAGCATCCAGACAAGAATTTCATTGACCCTATTTCGGTAAAAATCCATAATCAGGCAGCTTATTGTGCTCATGTCGAGGAAGAAGCATACGGGAATATATGGTTTCATGATATTACAAAATATTTGGCAAAGGGAGATTACCCAAAACTTGCGAATCCCACTCAGAAATGCACACTTCGAAGACTATCCAACAATTTCTTTCACAGCGGAGGGATCCTGTATAGGAGAACCCCCGATTGGCGGCTATTAAGGTGTTTTGACAAAAAGGAAGCATCAAATCTACTAAAGGAAATTCAATCTGGGACATGCGGTCCACATATAAACGGTTTTGTTTTGGCGAAAAAGATACTCTGAGCTGGTTACTTTTGGATGACTATGGAAACAGACTGCATCCAGTATGTCCGAAAATGCCACTGTTGTCAGGTACATGGGGATATGATAAAGGTACCTCCACATGAACTCAATGCAACAAGCTGACCATGGTCGTTCGCTGCCTGGGGTATGGATGTTTTTGAACCAATCGAGCTTGCCGCCTCCAACGGACACAGGTTCATTCTGTCCACCATTGATTACTTCACTAAATGGGTCGAAGCAGCATCCTACAAAGCGGTTACTAAGAAAATTGTAGCCGATATCGTCCGTGACCGCATTGTTTGTCAATTCAGAGTTCCAGAGTCAATCATCACCGATAATGGTTCTAATCTCAACAGTGAGTTGATGAAAGCTATGTGCGAGACTTTCAAGATCAAACACAAGAATTCCACAGCCTACCGACCTCAGATGAATGGAGCTGTAGAAGCCGCCAACAAAAACATCAAGAAGATATTGAGGAAAATGATAGAGAAGCATAAGCAGTGGCATGAGAAGTTATCATTCACCTTATTAGGATATCGTACCACGGTCCGCACATCAACCGGGGCAACTCCCTATATGCTGGTTTACGGTACCGAGGTTGTTATTCCCGCTGAAGTTGAGATTCTGTCTCTAAGGATTATGCAAGAAGCTGAGCTCAGCGACGCAGAATGGGTAAAGAACCGTTAATGAGCAGCTAGCTCCCATAGACGGAAAGAGAATGAATGCAGTTTGTCATGGTCAACTCTATCAGAACAGAATGACCAGATCCTTCAACAAGAAAGTCAAGCCGAGACGGTTGACACCAGGGCAGCTGCTATAAAAGAAAATTTTCCCAAATCAAGATGAAGCAAAAGGAAAATTCTCTCCCAACTGGAAAGGTCCATACATGGTTCATCGGGTTTTGAGGAGGAGCACATATACTTGCAGAAATGGATGGAGAAGTTTGGCCGAAACCAATCAATTCACATGCAGTCAAGCGTTATTATGTGTAATCCATTATGCTTCTATCAATGAGGTAATTTGAACTACGCCTGACATGATTCCCTTTTAAGAGGGGATACGCAGGCAGCTGATGTGCCGGAGAATTTCGGCACATTTAATACCATATTGCTTAGATTAGGGATCGTTTCAAGAGCATTTACTCTTATTAATCGTAGAATTTTGGTATTTTGCAGTACACAAGGTGTGAACACTCAAGACCATGCAAAAGGAAGTTAAAAGAAGAGAAAAGAGAAGGAAAATGGTCAAATGCGATCGCATCTTCAACATGCGAATCGCATTTCAAACCTGGGGGGCGCATACCGCAACAGAAAGTTGAGTCAAAATTAAGGAGTGAAATGCGGCCACATATGCGACCGTATATCCCAAATGCGAACCGCATTTGAATCGCATGTTCATTTGATGCTTGAAGCCACACTGTAAATGCGACGCATGAATGCGATCGCATACCTTTAATACGGATCGCATATTACCAAATGCGATACATCTTTGGGACCTAGGGTTTTGAGATGAGATGGAAGAAGCCAAGATGCGAACCGCATTCCTGTTATGCGACAAGAATCCGATCACATATCGCCATTCAGGGGTGTTTTTGTCTGTTTTTCATCCGAATTTTCTTCCCACTATAAAAGGATTTACTAGGGTGTTGTGGGT